>JAJPUD010000534.1:418441-505430 GCA_023553655.1 Myrmecobius fasciatus | reverse complement strand
TATATATATATATATATATATATACATATATATATATATACATATATACATATATATATATATATATACACACACATATTTGATCTATCAACTATTTTAACATAATTAACATGTATTAGATTGACTTCCTTCCAGGGGTGGAGCCATGGTGGCAGAGATCAGACAGGAGTCTCTGTAATCTCCTCTAACCTTCCCTCAAACCAACAACATATGAAGCCTCTAGACTGATTTTGAAGCAAAAAAATCCACAATATCTGGAGGACAACACGATTCTAGAAGAAGATACTCTGGAAAAACTTCAAAACAGGTCTGTCTTAATTGGGCAGGGGGGGTGGTCTGCTGAACCCAGACTGCAGCACAGGGAGACCAGGGCAGGGAGCTGGAGCAGGGAGCTGGAGCAGGGAGCTGGAACAGGGGTCGGAACAGGAGTGGGAGCGTTGTGCTTTTCACACACCTGGGAGTCTTCTGCGGGCCTCTTGGGCCAATCTGTCCTGATTGTGGGCAGGTGGTTTGGAGGGTCTGCCTTTTGTGGGGGGTAGATTGTGAACCACTGAACCCCTGATGAGCATCGGACCTAGCTGCCATTACACAACACCCTAGGGTGATCAATCAATCAGCAGGACTGATCAGCACCAGAAATAATTCAATCAGCAGAACTGCCCCAGGGTGAACTAAAGCAGAACTGCCCAGCACCTGACATAATTCAATCAGCAGAACTGCCCAGTTCCTGAAATAACTCAATCAGCAGAACTGCCCCAGGGCAGATTAAAGCAGCTGTCCCACCTTTGCCTTAAACAGACCTCACACCTTTAAAAAAAAAAATGAATAAAAAACCAAAAAGAGCTCTCACCATAGACAACTTTTATGGAGACAGGGAAGAACAGACCTCAAATCCTGAGGCCCCTAAAGGTAAAGCAACTCCAGAAAAAGCCCCAAAGAGAGACATAAACTGGTCTCCATGTCACAAGGCTTTATTTGAAGATTGCATAAAAAATCTTAAAAGAAAGTTAGAAGAAACATGGGGAAACGAAATGAGATCACTGCAAAATAAAATAGGAAAAATGGAAAAAGAATGCAATGAACAAAAAAATGTAATTGGTGAATTGCAAAAGGAACTAAAAACAGTAACTGAAGAAAATAAGACATTAAAAATTAGAATCGAACAATTGGAAATGAATGACTCATCAAGACTTCAAGAATCAGTCAAACAAAAACAAAAAAAAATGAAAAGATAGAGAGAAACATGAAATATCTCCTAGGAAAAACAACTGACCTGGAAAATAGATCTAGGAGAGACAATCTAAGGATTATAGGGCTTCCTGAAAGCCATGATGAAAAAAAGAACCTAGACACTATCTTCCAGGAAATCATAAAAGAAAACTGCTCTGATATTTTAGACTCACAATGCAAAATACTTCTTCAAACAATCCACCGATCACCTCCTGAAAGAAACCCAAATTAAGTCCCCCAGAAATATCGTGGCTAAATTCCAGAACTATCATACCAAGGAAAAGATATTACGAGAAGCCAGAAAGAAACAATTTAAATATCGGGGAGCCACAATTAGGATCACACAGGACCTAGCAGCTTCTACTTTGAAGGATCGAAGGGCCTGGAATCAGATATTCCGAAGGGCAAAGGAACTTGGATTACAGCCAAGAATAAGTTACCCAGCTAGAATGAGCATTATCTTCCAGGGAAGAAGATGGTCATTCAATGATATAGGAGAATTTCACCTATTTCTACTGAAAAGACCAGAACTGAACAAAAAATTTGATCTACAAACACAGAACACAAAAGAAACATAAAAAGGATGTTTAACATATATTGAATTGTTTGTCATCTAGAGAAGAAAGTGGGGAGGGAAGGAAGAGAAAATCTGAAACTCAAGGCTATACAAAAAGGGTAAATGTCAAATTAGCCGTGCATATATTTTGCAAATAAGAACTTTATTAAAAATACAAAAAAATAAAAAAAGAGTAAAACAATATGATTAAATTGTAGTTATAATATGAAGAAATGTGCTAGGTGATATGAGGGTCAAAAATGAAACAAAAAATTACAATGGCATATTTCAAGTCAAAACCTCATAATTGTATATTTCTTTTAAGTAATTTTTTTATGATTGGTTGAATATAAGGACATTTTAAAATGGGCAATGGAAATTGTTGATATTATAAGCCAGATTTCATATTCTTAAATATATTATTCCTGCTACTTTAGTTTGGAAAGTGGAATAAAATTAAATTTCACCTAGTGTGGACTATTGAGAATTCATGAGTTTGAACCATGAAGAAGATTGTGACTTTTCAATAAATCAACTGAAATTGTACATTTGTATAGATTACTGTTGGAGCTCAAAAGCCTGTCTTTTTTTTTATCTGACTCATTTTATATAAAAACAGAACCTTACAAGTGTTCATTTAAAAAAAAGTAAAATATTTCTATTTTGATATTTACAATTTAATATGTTGATCATACTGTTAATTTAAAAAAATAAAATGTACCATATTTTTATAATGAAACAAGTAAATAAGATACATTTGGTTATTAGTGTATGACTAGACAAATTCCATCCTCAACTTTTATATTTCTTAAATGAAAAATGCAGTATCTAGAGTTAACAAATTTTAGCTTTAATGTGTTCTCCATCATCACAGTTTTTAAAAAAAATATGCTTCATTTTTCATTAAATTGATAATTCATAAATGTTTAAATCCATTTAACCATATTTTTATAATAAATTAAAATGTATAGCTTGCAATACAAAACAAAAAACAAAACAAAAAACAACAACCACCAAAAAAACATGTATTAGATTTCCTGCCATCTAAGGGAGGGGGTGGGGGGGTATAGGAGGAAAAAATTTGTAACAGAAAGCTTTGCAAGGGTCAATGTTAAAAAATTACCTATGCATATGTTTTGCAAATAAAAAGCTTTAATTAAAAAGTTTTTGCACAAATGAAACCAAATATAACCAAAATTAGGAGACCAAAAAAAAAAAAGGGAAATTTTTACAGCAAGTATCTCTGAAAAAAAGCCTTCTCAAATCTAGAGAGCTGAGTCAAATTTATAAGAATATGTCATTCCCCAAACTGATCAATGCTCAAAGACAGTTGACTGACAAATCAAAGCTATAATCACATGAACAATGCTCTGAATCACTACTAGAGAAATGCAAATTTAAACCATCTCACCCCAATAAGACTGGCTAATATGATAGAAAAGAAAAATGATGAATGTTGAAGGGGATAGGAGAAAACTGGGTCACTACTTTACCATTAGAATTGCGAGCTGATCCAACCGTAATGGAAAGCAATTTGAAACTATGCCCAGAGAGTCTTAAAAACTCTGCATACCCTTTGATCCAACAAGTACTATTATGTCTGAATCCCAAAAAATTTTTTAAAAGAAAAATGGCATATTTTATCCAAGTATTCATAGCACCTCTCTTTGTGTTGGCTAAGAATTGGAAATTGAAGAAATGCCCATCAATTGGGAAATAGCTGAAAAAAATGTGGTATGTGATTATAATGGAATATTATAGTGCTCTAAGAAATGATGAGCAGGATGATTTCAGAAAAGAACAAAACAGTAGAAAGCCTGATGCAGAGGGAAGTTAGTAGAACCAGGAGAATATTGTACACAATAATAGTATTGTACAATGAAGAACAGTGAATGACTTAGCTTTTCTCAGCAGTACAGTGATCCAACATAATCCCAAAAGCCTCATGGTGAAAAATGCTAACTGCCTCCAGTGAAAGAACTGATATCTGAATACAGATCAAAGTACACTATTTTTCACTTTCTTCTGTCTCTGTCTCTCTGTCTCTCTTTTCCTCACTCCCTGCCTTCCTGAGTTTTCTTGACAAAATGATTAATATGGAAATAAGTTCTACATGTTTGCACATATATAACCTATATCAGATTGGTTACCTTCTCAGGGAAGGGGAAAGGAGGGATAGAATTTGAAATTCAAAACCTAAGAAGAAAAGAATGTTAAAATTGTTTTTAAACATAATTGAGGGAAAAAATATTTTTTAAAATAGTGACACTAATATCAATCAAATTCAAAGCAAAGAATAAGAAGAAATTGAAAAGAACAGAGGGACCTAAAGGTTCCTTCTAACTCTAAATCTGCATTTATGACTAATATTATATAAATTTAGAATATTTACAAAGATAAGAATTATGCAATAAGATCCACAAATTAAATGTTTTATTTCTGAGGTAACAGCTAAATATAAATAATATTAAATAAAATATTATCTAATAAAATAGCTTAATGTTAATATCTCACTTTCAGAATGTGATTAATATAAAAAGAAATAAAATTTTAAAGCATTAATTGGCATAATGAATCAGATCTCAGTTGTATGACGATAATTTTGGTGATTTAGATTTGACATTTATAAAATGATGAAAACTCTAGAAGAGGAAACTGAGGTGCAAAGAGGCTAAGGGAATTGCTGATAGTCATACAAATAGCAAGTGTCAAAGGCAGAATGTGAGTGGGAATAATAACTCTTTATTGACCACTCTTCACCTCCAGACATTACATTTTGTTTTCCCCTTATTACTGGTTTGGCTGCATCCCACAAATTTGCTATGTTGTCTCATTGTCATTCTCTTGGATGAAATTAGTAACTGTCTATAATTTGCTGTTTCACCCATTCATTCTTTAGGATGAGATGATTTAGTTTTCCAATTGCTTTTTGGTCTATTTTCTCCAGCCCTTATTTTGTATGTGATTTTTATTGCATCATGATCTGAGAAAAATGCATTTACTATTTCTGCCTTTCTGCATTTGATTTTGAGGTTTTTATGCCCTAACACATGGTCAATTTTTGTATAAGTTCCATGAACTGCCGAGAAAAAAGTAAACTCTTTTCTGTCTCCATTTAATTTTCTCCAAAGATCTGTCATACCCATGTTTTCTAACATTTTGTTTACATCCTTAACTTATTTATTTTGTGGTTTGATTTATCTAATTCTAAGAGAGCAAAGTTGAGATCCCTCACTAGTATAGTTTTGCTTTCTATTTCTTCTTGCATTTCTCTTAACTTCTGCTCTAGGAATTTCCATGCTATACCACTTGGTGCATATATATTTAGTATTGATATTGCTTCATTATCTATGGTATCCTATAGTAAGATATAGTTTTCTTCCTTATCTCTTTTAGTTAGCTCTACCTTTGCTTTTACTTGATCTCAGCATTTTATTTTCTATAAGATTTAAAATCACACTTTCAGGAAATATGGTTGTCTTGAATGATGATATCAAAGAGAAATGATTTTGTACTTTTAAAAACCTAGAAAAGCTAAAAAGGAATATTGTAATAGAAAGTAGCAAAGAAAAAATAACCAAGATCAGGGAGAACTCAACATAAGTGAAAATAAAGTGAAATGTTAATGAGATTCAAGCACCATTTTTTGAAGACTGATAAAACAATTAACACATTTTAAAAATTCATCTTGAACTTGAAATACAAAAATGCAAAAAACCCAAAACCAACCAAAAATCATTTTCATGTACATAGCACAACATAGAGGATTCTTTATATAACCATGAATTTCCATTTCAAACTATTCATTTAAAAATATATATATACTACTGAATACTACAATATTGCTTTCAAAGCTAACTGCTTTTTCTGTGCTTCCTCCTAAATTTTCTTTTGTTTTTTTACCATGCACTTTTTTTTCCTCCCTTCCTTCCCCACCCCATCCCAGAGAAAACTACAATTAAACATAAATTATGTATACATGTGTATATGTATAATAAACACATATTTACAAATATATACACATGTGTGTATATGTGTAAAACCAAACAATACACAGTTCTGTTTGTGGGTTCTTTCTCTGGAAGCATATAGTGTATTCCTTCTTTAGGTCCCTTATAGTTGGCTTGAGTATTTATGATCTCAAGATAAATTAGTCATTAAAAGTACTTAGTGAAAGGAGGATTCTTGGAAGATGGTGCAGTAGGTCAGTAAATTTCAGGCTCTCCAGATTTCCTCCACAAAGAACACATTTGTGCCATGGGAAAAACATAAGACTGGTGAATGATTGAGATGATTCTTTGGAGCATTCACTGGAGCAGAACAGAGTCTTCTTGGTACAACCCAAGATCTGAAGATCCCAGCTGGGCATTAATCCATGAAAAGGGCACACACCCCAAGGCTGGCTCTGCATAAACACCAAGTGGGGACACCTGGGGCAATCTGGGTGTGGCTGGAGCTTTAGCAAGGTCAGGGTTCTGAGTCCGGGAAGACAGCAAACTTAGCTGTGCTACAGAGACATGGCCCTCGGGGAGAAGGAATCAGCACACCAAGTGAGTGCAGAGGCAGGGGTCAGAGAGGCTGCTGGCTGTGGACACCTGCAGGATCGGGGAGCTCTTGGTTTGGGGTTCCAAGTCAGAGGACAGAGGTGCTTTCACCTCTATTAGAAAAAATAATGAACAGGCAAAGAACTCTACCATAGAAACCTGTACTATGGGAACAGGGAAGACTGGGATTCATCTACAGAGGAGGACACTGGACTACAAAAACTTACTCCCCAAAATAATGGCAAATGGCTTCAGAGAATTTTAGAATTCAAAAAATAATTTAAAAATCAAATGAGAGACACTGAGGAAAAACTAAAAAAAAAAAATGAAAGCCATCCAAGAAAAACAAGATTATGAAAAAGTTAACAAACTAGAAAAGGAGATACGAAGTCTTAAAGATGAAAATAACTCCTTGAAAATTAGAATTGGGCAAGGCAAAGCCAGTGAAATTACAAGAGACCCAGAAATAACAAAATAGAATATAAAGAATGAAAAAATAGAACAGAATGTGAATTTTTTTTCTTGTAGAGAAAATACAAGAATAATTGGACTACCTGAAAGCTGTGACTAAAAAAGAAGAACCTTGACATGACGATGCAAGAAATAATTCAAGAAAATTGTCCTGGAGTCATAGAGCATGAGGGGAAAGTAGAAATAGAAAAAATTTACCAATCACCACTTCAAAGAGATCCTTTATGAAAAACACATAGGAATATTATTGTCAAATTTGGAAACCACCAGATCAAAGAGAAAATTTTGCAAGAAAGAAGAAAAAAAAATTCAAATATGAAGGCGATACAATTAGAATTGTACAAGACTTAGCAGCAGCCATAATAAGAGACCACAGGTCCTGGAATCATACATATTGGCAATCAAAATAACTAGGCCTAAAGCCAAAAATGGATATGAATATCCAGCAAAATTATAATATTGAATGAAAAAAATTAACATTCAACAAACTTGCAGTTTTCAGGACTTTCAACCAAATCCAAACTCACTAGAAAATTTAGCATATACAAGCCAATATCCAAGATTAATTTCAAGGAACTTAACAGGGACAAATTGTTTTTTACATGAAAATGTATACCATATGTTTATTGACAACAATTGAGCAGCTCAGAAGAAAGATTGAGGGAAAGTATGATCTGACTCTAAAAAGTAAACTTGCCTAGGAAAAGGTAAAAATAGTCATTGTTATACAAAAGAGGTACAGAGTAAGAATAGACACAGAGAAATTAGAAGGGGGAGGAGAGCTCATAGTTCTGAAAACTTACTCACCATGCTATTAGGATAAATAGGCAACACTACATACATACCACTAGGAGTATGGCATACCCTCCAAAATCTATTAAAAAATAAGGTATGGGCAGAGAGAGAAGCTAAGGATGGAGGGAACAAAAGGAAGGAATCCATGATGGGGGAAAGGAGTTGATTAATATAGCAAAACAAGTTAAGAAGCAAAATTAAAGCAAGATTTATCAGAGATAGGAAAGAAATGATAAATACAAATGCTATAAGGATCAGGAGTAGAATTTATTAGAAAAGTACGGCTACTAATTATTGATCTTAGACAATGTCAAAACATCAAGAGAGAAATATGCATTATATCTCAATCATACTAATTTTAAATGCATATTTACACATAGGTAAATGTGTGTATATATATGTGAGAATGAGTAGATATATATGTAGAGAGATATACATGTATATGTGTGTGTCTATATATAGATATACATATACACACACATTTGAAAAGTGAACATATAAGAAAGTAGAGAAAAAATGGACACTGAATATTTCTTCCTAACATATATCTTTTCTTGAACTGGTATTTTATTGTTATATGTCTTAAATCCTCCCTGATGTTCTGCTGGATGCATGACAATGTTCTGTTTTGTTTTCCTTTTCTATTTTTCTTTTTTCTATTCTGTTTTTTTTAAATAAAAAATTTTTTTTAAAGTTCTTAAGATGAAATTTCTGTTACTATGTATAACATTCATTTCATATTATTCAAATTTCTGTTACTATGTATAACATTCATATTATTCATTTCACTTTTCATTATTTCATGGAAGTCAACCATCTCATCATTTCTTATTCCATTACAATCATATATTACAACTTGGTCACTCATTCCCATATTGAAGGGCATCTATCATTTTATCAATTTAATAGTTGTAAGATGAAATCTTAGAGTTTTAATTTGCATTTCTTTAACCAATAATTTATATTTTGATTTCTTCATGGTAAAACTACCTTTTACTATTTATCAGTTGGGTAATGACTCATATTCATATAAATTAGATGAAGTTCTTTATATATTTGAGAAACAAGACATTTATCTGAGAGACTGACTAAAACTTTTTACATTTTTTTTTTTTTGTTTTCTGCTTTCCTCTTGATTTGGGGTATATATTGGTTTCATTTTTATAATCCTTTTTAAATTAAATAAAAATTAACCATTTGACAACTTACAACACATCTTTTGTTCTATTTATGAATAAAGTAGGTAAAATGTTTCGTGTACTTATAATTTTCTTTTCTTTTTTTTTTAAAGTGGAAAGTTATTTTATTGCTCACTTTCCTCTATTGAAGACAACAGTGATTAAAATTACAAAAAAAAAAAAAAGTTACCAAGGCAGTTAGGATCTAGCTTTTCTTTTGTTCTACTATATTGATACAATCCTGAACAATTAACAAGGTTATGAATTAGAATTTTAGATATTGGAATTTGTACATTAATCTTTTTTATAGATATTCCTCCATTTCATTTAGATTATCAAATTTATTGGCATAAAGTTGGGCAAAGTAACTCTTAATTATTGCTCTAATTTCCTCTTATCAAATCTTTTTGGAAAACATATTTTTCCTAGATAATTTTCTCATCTTTTGTATTCTCTATTCTCCCTTCTTCCTCTATTTCCATTCTACTGAATTTCTGTTGAACCAAAATTATTGCGCTAAAAAAGAATGAATGTGTCTTTGTTGCTTTATTGAGCCAGATTTTCAGTTTGGGGATGGAATTAACCATGTTTTATGAACTGATTTGTACTCTGTACAGGTGGTTGAATTTAATAGTCACATTTATTTCTGCCTTAAGTCATAATTATGGCACAGTAACAGAGTCAAGATTTGATTGGCATACAGCCTAAATGAATAAATGAAAATTTTGTATTCCTAGACATTTGTCTCTTTGACTTCAGAAAGACAATTAGAGGGGCAGCTAGGTGGCGCAGTGGTTAGAGCACCAGCCCTGAAGTCAGGAGGACCTGAGTTCAAATCTGGTCTCAGACACTTCCTAGCTGTGTGACCCTGGGCAAGTCACTTAACCCCAATTGCCTCAGCAAAAAGCAAAAAAAAAAAAAAAAAAAAAAAAAAAAAGACAATTAGAGCTAAAATCTCAAGAACTTTCACAACATTAGATTGGGTGATTCACCAGGGTCAGTTTGGAGTAAGATCAAATATTCCACTTTACCCCATTAAAACACTGAAAATTGTAAAATGAAGACTTGAAATTGCCTCAAAAATAAAACTAGACTATATTTCCTGCCTACTGACAGATAATTCCACAGCTATAATCACTTGGTTGTCCTTTAGAGAGCTTCATTCTTTGTTTCATTGACTTATGGTTGTGACCCCTTTCTGCTTTTTATTCTCTTTTTTCTCTCTATTCATAGGCATATTTTAGAGACTTAATGGTTAAGAAATAATACTGAATCTTCCTTAACCTAGGACCATCTAGGAGAATGTTTCTTAAACCTCTCTTCCACTATCTAAGGCATTGTCATGCATAGTCAAATCAAATTGAAAAACATTAAGGACTTAAAATGTAACAGGAACTATATGTTAAGCACTAAGGCTTCAAAGGAAGGCCAAAAAAATCATTACTCTCAAGTTGCTCACAGTCTAATGGAGGGACTACATGCAAACAATAAGGTACAAACTGTTAATTCCTATCTAAATTAACAAATTTATGGGTATCAAGACTTATCTCACCTCCAGAGCTTTGATGCACATTCAGCCAATTAGAACTGGTCACAAGAAGAGTCAAGCCAGAAGAATGTAGATCATGGTGGTTCTTTATTCAGCCCCAATTCTTCTATAGAAGAATTTGCCCTTTGCCCTTTGCCCTTACTAACCACCTTTCTTATATCTTTCTTTTCCTAGCCTAGTCCTGCCCCTCGCGTAGTCCCTCCTCCAGGTCTTGCCTCTCCTCAACACCTATCCCCTCCTCCTTGCCTTGCCTTTCCTCATCACCTGACCCCTCCTCCTTGCCTCCTTCCCTCCTTCTGTGATCATGCCCTTCCATAAAATTTCTCAGCCCACTCCCATCATTTGCAATAAGCTTGGTATACTTATAATTTTCTTGTATTTCCTTTTATATCTCCAGCATATATCCATTGATCCATTTTGATCTTATCTTGATAAATGGTATAAGATAATTAGGCTGTGACCAATTTCTGAGCTTTCACAACTTTTTTTAACCAAATTCTTATTTACAAGGTTATTGTAATCATTATACTATATATTGTATGTCTACTCTGTTCCAATGAACTACCTTTCTTTTTCTTAGCTAGTATCAGTTTTTTATAATTACTGCCTTATGATCTAGTACTGCTAAACCTCCTCCTTTACATTTTGAAAATTAGTTTCTTTGAAGTTCTTGATTTTTCATTCTTCCAAATGAATTTTATTATTTTTTTCTAACTGAGCAAAATCATTTTTTGATAATTTAGTTGGGATGACATTGAACACAATGTTAGGTAAAATGTCATTTTTATCTTATTGGCTTTGCAAAAAAATTAATTGTTCATGGGTAGGCAATCATTTAAGTCTGACTTTGTGTCGTTATATTTATGCTCATGTAGTTTCTGGGTCTGTTTTAACAGGTATTTTATAAGGTATGCACTTATTTTAAATGGGGGAAAAGATATACCTCCTAAGTCTTACCTTTGTGGTGCTACAGTAATTAAAATATTTTTTCCTTGTTGCTTATATTTTCTGCTTAACCTGGGAGCTTTGAGACTTGGCTATGATATTCTTGTTAAGTTTTCATCCTGGGAACTCTTTTAACTGATGATTGGTAGATTTTATTCTATTACTACTTTACCCTCTTATTCTAGAACTTCAGGGTTAGTTTACCTTAATTTCTTATAATATTGTATCAAGACTTTTTATTTTATCATACTTTTAATGTGGTACTGCAATTATGTTTGAGGAAATATATATATTATATAAGATAATATGGTCTCCAAATCAGTTGTGTTTTTTGAATTGTTCCTATTCTCTATGTCTTTTTATTCTTTTGATTTTCTTTTATTATTTCTTGGTGCCTTATGTCATTAGCTTTCTAATGGTCCCCAGGGACCCACACCCAGAGACCCCTAACTCAAAAGCCCCTTTGCAAGCTAAGGACTTTGTGACATACTCTTTTTTATTATTAAAGCTTTTTATTTTCAAAACATATGCATGGATAATTTTTCAACTGATCCTTGCATAGCCTTGTGTTCCAAATTTTCCCCCCTTTCTCCCAACCTCTCCCCTAGATTTATGACATACTGAGCAACATCCTAAGGTGCAAGAAAATGTCTCTGTCAGCAAGATATTTCTGTGTGTTCTGTCTCCATGTGAGCTGATTATTCCTTTGATCTTATTATACACCTTTCACTCTTGAAAGTGTACAAGGATCCACATTCTCATCCACTATCCAGACCATGTCAGCCAGTTTGGCTGCTCTCCAAAAATTCCCCTTGAAAGTGCTCCCACTCCTCAGCTATTTTGCTAGACCTCAGTTAGACTTTCTTCTCTGAGACTTGCCTGCTTTTCTTTAGCATTAATATTGATTTGTGACTACAAGAGAATTTCCCTGAATCCTTTCAAGATAACTCTGAACCATTTGAGGGCGTATTAATTTGCCTTACCCAATTCTAGTTTTCAAGAAATTATTTTCTGAAGTTTTTGCATCTCTTTTCTAATTGGTTGATTTTATCTACTGATTTTTTTTTTTTTTTGGATTGCTTTCCCTCCCCAATTCCCCTAATTTTTCTCTTAACTTGATTTTTAAAATTCTTCCAAGAACTCTTTTTGGGTTCATAACCATTTGATAATTCTCTTTAAAGTAGGGGTATCTTTTTGGGGTTTCCTCCTCATGATATAAACCTGGATCTTCTCTTATCTCTGTGGTGGCTGTCTATGTTGGATTCTTTGCCCTTGACACACTCATTTTTATATTGTTTCTTTTTAGCAGCTAATTATTGCAGACAGGTTCCAGTCCAGGTATGGGGAATGATGCTACAGATCTCAGGCCTTCCTTAGTGTTCTTTTCTCAGTTCTGTCTGGGGACTTGTCCTCGGGCACTCCTCTCCACCCCTAAGCCATGGTTACAGCTCCAAGCCACACACTACCCCACACATGCTCTTGCTCCTTGTGATCCTCCCAAGACTGTAAGCTCAATTCTCTGGTCTGGAACCAAAACTAGGGACTTTGCTCTCCTCCAAATACCCACAGCCATCAGAGTCCCTACTACCCTCTCTCCTACTAACCCTCAGCAAGCGTATGCTCACTCCTCACCAACAACCACAGCCTGGGACACATCTGGTCAGCACATCTGGTGTTGAGACATTGGAGGGTCCTTCAGTCTTCCCCCTACTTAGCTATCCTTAAGGAACCTTTCTGCTTCCAAGACTGTCATCCATTCAGCTGCCCCCTGGCATTGTTGTATATTGATTCAGCAAAGTTTACCTAGAGGTATTTGCCCTTTACTGCAGCCACCAGACTTTGCCTCTCAAGAGCTGGGTCTTTAGGCTGAGGTCTTTCTCAAGTTGTCTTGTCTCTGAGAAGAGTTAATGTTTTCGTTTTTTTGGGAGGATCAATCAAAAAATTTTAAGCAATTAATTTTAAGAAAATATGTCATTTAATGTTTTCATTTTATAGTTATTGTGAATATGGTGGTTTTCTTGGTTCTTTTCACTTTTGTGTCAAGTTTATCTGGATTGCTCATTTGTCCATATTATGGCTATTTCATTCATACACTATTTGTTCAGCCATTCCCAATTCCACTCAGTTTTTTTCATTTTGGCATTTGATCTTTTCAGAGTATATACACCAAGTTATTAACAGCTAAAAATAATTTTTCTTGCACAATTCCAAATTATTTTCCAACTATCGTTTTTGCCATTTTTCTAATTGTGAAAATATTTGCTTTCCTCTTATTTTCAGTATTTCAGAAAACTATTGATATTCTTTGACCACTTTTATTCAGTTGCTCAGTTTACATGGGCAATATTTTAAACATTCCAATTCAAAAATTAACATTGAGACAGATGCACTTTCCAATTCAGGCTCTCTTGATGCAACAACTAAAATTTCTGGAGTTTCAGGTGAATTTTGTATTCATAGTTCTATATTAGAGTTTATCTTGACACCTGAGACAGATCTAGAAGTCCTTTCAGAGCTGACCTAAGAATGTGGCTTGTTTTAGAAATTAATTTTTCTCAGTATGACGAGCCTGCAAATAACATATTAAAAATAGCTAAAATGCTGTTATACATGGAGACAGCACCATTCTTTTTGTAGATGGCTCTCCCATAACATTTATACCATAATTTATTCAGCCATTCTCCAATTGATGGGCATCCACTCAGTTTCCAGTTTCTAGCCACTACAAAAAGGGCTGTCACATTCTTGCACATGTTGGGGCCCTTTCCCTCCTTTAAGATCTCTGGGATATAGGCCCAGTAGAAACACTGCTGGGTCAATGCACAGTTTGATAACTTTTTGAGCATAGTTCCAAATTGCTCTCTAGAATGGTTGGATCTGTTCACAGTTCCACCAACAATATCAGTGTCCCAGTTCCACATCCCCCTCCAACATTTGTCATCTTAGTCAATCTAGCAGGTGTGTAGTGGTATCTCAGATCTGTCTTAATTTGCATTTCTTGGTTTAGAGCACCTTTTCATATGGCTAGAAAATGAAACTTGTTCATATCCTTTGACTAATTAGTCAATTGGAAAATTTTTTGAATTTGAGTCAAAATATTTTAGAAATGAGACCTTTATCAGGAACCTTGAATGTAAAAATTTCCAAGTTTGCTTCCTTCTAATCTTGTCTGCATTGGTTTTGTACAAAAACTTCAATATCAATTTCCATAGTACTCAAAGTTCTTTGGTCACAAATTCCTTCACAGATCTTGAGAGGTAAATTATCCTATGTTTTAGTTTTATATTTATATCTTGGTATATGGTATTAGGTATGTATGGGGTCAGCACTTTCCCAGCACTTTTTCAGTTTTTATCCCAAAAGCTGGGATCTTTGGGTTTGTCATTGTGAACCTAACCCATTCCACTGATTATTTCAGACATTACCAAATGGTTTTGATGACTTCTACCTTAAGGCTTTTGAGGCTTTTGTTCTTTTTGGATTATTCCCAAGCATTTGGCTTAATTTACAGATGTCTCAAACTAGTAGGTGTGTTATTCTATGAAACAGATTAAATGACAGTTTACCAGTAAACTGTCATTTGAGGGAGAAAAAAAATTGAAATTTCATGCACTCTTAATAAGCAAAGTCTCTATTCTCTTCCAGTTTACAGGACTATGCCACATATGCATCCACTGGATCCACCTGTTCTCTGAACCAACATCTAGACATGTCATACTCTAGTTGGTCTCATTTCTACCCCAGGAATCAATTCAACTCTTGATAGTGACAGCGCCGAAATAATTTTACCTTGCAAAAAACAATCTGTATACATGTCAAATGTATATAATTCAAATTAGAGAGCAAAAGAACTGGAAACAAATCAAGAAAAGGCATGTATGGATTGGTGTTTTTTTCAGTAAGAATTCTTTAAGCAACTAAAAACAGATCTGAACCAAAAGAATGCTCCAGTGGAGGTTTATCCAGTTTTACCTAGTTAATTGAAGCTGTTTACATAGCTTCCCTAAAATTCCCTAAAAGTTTCATTTGCTTCCTTTTACAGACTGGGTGATCCATATTAAATTTAGATGGCCCAGTGGATAAAACCACTAGACCTGGAGTTAAGTCCAAAGTTTCTGCCTCACTTAAATGCCTGATCCTGGACAAATCACAGAACCTTGATCTGTTTCTCATCCATAACATGGAGAAATTACCTCCCAGGGCTGTTCTGAGGATCAAATCAATTATAAGGCACTAATAGGAATTTAATGTTCAGATAATCTCTACTCTGCTTCTTCTGGATCCTGGATTTACTACCAAAAAACTGGAAATCTATAATCATTTGAGTTACGAATATGAGGAAATTACCATTTTGTCAAATCCCATTTCTTATGCTAGCTGAAGAGACCAGGTTAAATAATGGGATCACAAAGAACTAGCTGTGGGAGTGATGCTCCCCAAGAGGACAGACAGCTCTCCTGCTGGTCCAAGACCAGGATGATTTAGGTGGGGTGGGGGTGGAACCTGACTGTAGTAGTAGTATTTTCCCCTGGAGACAGCTAAGGTCCATAAAGCAATTAAGGTCCCTTAATTGTCAGGGGTAAATGTCATCTGCCATTACCTGAAGACCAAACTGACTTATCCCCAGCAGACTTCACCTGAGGATTGCTTCCTGTCTGCTACCAAGAAAATAACCTACCTCATTAAAATGTTTACCAGCTGAAACTGTCTTACCTTTAAAGCCAAATGGTCTACTGTCAGGCCAATTTAAAAGGCCCCATCACCTCTCTCACATGGGGTCTGTGGTCACAGAGGCTTGAGATTATTGATCAGTATTGCTAGCCTAATGGGTGTTCAGGTTCCTGATGCCGAAATTACTGAGGCGAGCAGTGATCCATTTTATAAACAGTAGCATGCCACTTAATCTTGCCCTGGGGCCTTTCTGGCTGAGCAGGCAGCAATCGTTCCCCCTAGCTTTTGGTTCTCCTTGGCTTTTCCCCTCCGTAACCTGACAGAGCAGACCATCACCTTCCCCAGAGACTTCTGGGCCAGTAGCACTGCCCCTGCTAACTCCAGCCACAAATTGCTGCCCTTTAGTGCAAAAGCACAATTTGCATTGTCTGAATTCCAAAGGAACCAGGGGTGCTTCCCTGCTGGTGGGACAGCTTAGCAAATGTCAGACATTTCCCCACCTAACTTTGCCTTTAAGGAGTGGGATAAGTAGGTGTGTTGGGGAGTGGGGGACAAGCACAATTTTGAAGGTATTTTTGCTGGCAATCTTGCCTCTGGTGGTGGCACTGGAGTTAATTCTGCTTCATTTACCCCCTGGATTTTGCAAGAACCCACTTGGCAGTTGATAGTGGGAAATCTGGCACCGATAAATTCAAAATTCTGGGAAACTGCAATCAAGTCTGACGGGATTCATGGTTTGTATTAAGGTTTCACTGTGTCAGTGCTGCAGGGTGTCATCTACAGAGTAGCCGACTTTAGCATCTGCAATACAGCATAAAATATGCTCCCAGATCCCAAGAACACTCATATTGTGAGAGCATAAACAAGGGCTGTAGCAGGTATGGTCTTTGCTACAATAAGGCAATAAGGTGAATAATGATGCAGTCTGGGCCCAAAGGGACCCATAGGTACACTGGAGGAAGGTTGCTAAAGATGAGAGTGGCAAAGCTTCCAGAGTGCTTGGTCCAGCATTCTTAGAGGCATGCATGGAGCTTTCGTGCTTGTCCTGTATGATGAAGAAAGTAATCTAAGGACATCTTAGCTCAAAATGGAACCAAAACATAGAATATGTAGAATAGTTAACCATACTTGGCATTTTGGATCATTGACCAACAAATTCCTGTCTTTTTCCAGGCTAAATCATGTTTATAACAGAGCTGGGAAAAACTCTTAGAAACAACTTCATTTCTTGTGATCCATTATTCACACAGTGAAACTGATTCAGTATATTGATTCTGTTTGGGGAAAAATAATTTACTGTGGGTCCAAGGAGGCAGACCAAATTAGTCTAATGCTTTTTTGTATGACTATAAATTTGTTTTATATAGTTAAAAAATCACATCTCCCAATTGCACTTAAGCACCATCTAAACTATTTTGCATAGCTGACCATTTAGAAGTTCTGATCTGTGTTAGGTAGTCTGCTGCAAAACAATATATAAGACACTAAAATCTTGCCTTGCAAGAAAATGGTGCCTCATTTTGCCTCAGTGTTATTGTATTCACCATAAATATATAGAAGCATGGAAAAATGGATGCAAAATGAAGGTAGAAACAGAAAAACATACAATGTAAATAGAAAGGAAAACCACAAAATTGAATATTGCAGAATCATTAACATTTTTTGCAGAGGTGAGTGTGTGGAGCATTGAAAATGTCAATTTCTTTTTTCAATGTATTGATTGGTTTTGTTGAAAATTTTGGCTTTCTTTGGAGATCTAAGCAATATAAAATAAAAGGTAGAAATAAAATTGTTTTACATCTTATTTCTTCTGAATTAGGGTATGTATCAGAGCTCTGTATGTACATTCTATTTCACGGGTTTCATTCCACCGAATTTTTGTGGTTCCTGTGAGTCAAATTTGACTTCTTGCTATTGGGATCTCCAGTTTTTGTTGAAGTCTTGACCATCTCATTTTTAACATCTCATATATAACTTCTAGATATCTTAACAACTGTCCTTCCTACATCGTGAGTCTGTTATCTACCCCATTTGGGGTTTTCTTTGGCAAAAATACTAGTGTCATTTTCTTTTCCAGCTCATTTTACAGATGAGGAAACTGAGGCAAACAGGGCCCTAACTTGCCCAGAGTCACACAGCTAGTAAGTGTCTGAAACCAGGTTGAACTGAGGAAGATGAACCTTTCTGACTCCAGACCCAGAACTCTTATGCACTGTGCTTCCCATAGTAGTCAGGTACTGGCCACAAAACTATTTTGAAAAACTCAAAAGATTGACTATATAGTAAGGAATTATTCAGTCATACCAGTTTTCAAAAATACCAAGTTGTGTGGAATACCCATGCATACAAAATGTATGGATTTTTGGAGAGAGGGGATTTAGTTCAACTCAGTTCACATACTCAAACAGTGTTTACTGATTCCAACATAATTTTATATTTCTAATGTTTGTTTTGTATTTACTTGTTTGAATTGATTACCCTCACCCTCAATAGAATAAGCTCCTTAACAGTTTTTTTTTTCCTTTCTGTTCATAGTGTCTGGCAGATACTAGGTACTAAATACTTATTAAATGAATGAATGGAAATGAGAAGAATAGCTCAGGTGAGAAGGGGGTGGCTATTATTCTCTGAGGAAATATGAATTTGGTATTGTCTTATTTCATTGATACTTTTCTGCCAATAGTAGACGTCTTAAGTTGTTGTTTTGCTATTCTTCACAATTGACCTTCCAAATCGTCTACCTCTACTTACCTCTATTTTGTGCTGCTTAGAAGATATGCTCCAACTGACTTGATAAACATATTAATCCTCCAAAAGGACTTGGGTTTTCCCCTCTTTTTTGGACATTGTTTACTCAGAAATGCTGCTTTCACCCTCTTCTCCACCAATCAAAATTCAGTCCTTTCTCCATCCCTTTATTCTTCCACGAAAAACCTTTATTTAAAATTAATAAATTCATAACATTGGGCAAAGCTTTCAAGGAGTTACAAGGATAAGATTTGACTCCTTACCTGTGAAATGCACAGTATTTAAGTAGCTCATATTAACTTGGATGTTTCTTTCTGACTGTACCAATCACTTAACAATTGGCTTTTGAGTTTTTTTGATTTTTGGTTTGGTTTGGTTTTTTTGTGGGGATCTTGTCAGTTATCTTTGCAATGTGGAAAAACCCAGGAGTCCCACACAACAACTAGAAAGTGTTGGAGGGTTTGGTGGGGCTCTATGTCCCAATCCTAATTGCAGCCTCCACCAAAAGAAAACCCCACTCTCCACCCACTGCTCCATTGCCTTCTGAGACAGCATTAATTGGGTTCTCACAATCCTGATGCCCCTGGGGCTGAGAGGGAAAAGGAACATTCATGATATCCTTCCTAGACTTCACATTCTCACTTTCCTTGGCCCTTCTGCTGCAGTCTCTGTTTCTGTCCTAAAGACCATAGCATATGAGGTTGTATCAACTGTGCTCTGGTGAGCGAGACTTGGCTGTATGTGTATCTGCTACCTGTGATTGAAAACTGGTGATACTCTTTAGCCTAAAGGCCTCTTCAATTTGTGGGCCTCCTGCCATCCCCTTCCCATTTTAAGCATAAGCCTCTCCTTGTGGGAGTTATACATGCCATAATTAAAGTATTTTTTACTTTATAAATTACTGGCTATTGTTCTTTTGTGAAAACTTCTTACTCAAAATGACAAATGCTGCAGGAGGTGGAGGAGGAGGACTGTTGGTGGAGCTGTAAACTAATCCAAAAATTCTGGTGAACAATTGGATCTATGATCAAAAATCTTAAATTGTTCTTATCCTTTGCTCCAGTACCGCCATTACCCCATAGAGATCAAAGAAAGAGGAAAACAGCAGGGGCCAGCACACACATTCACACACATTTTAAGCAGCTTCTTTTTTAATAGTGACTAAGAATTGGAAATTGCCCATCAATTGGGGAATGTCTAAACAAATGGTAGTGTATGAATCTGATGTTATACTATTAAGCCGTAAGAAATGAAGGGAAATGATTTCAGAAAAAAAACAACAAAAAACCTGTTAAGAGTTGTATGAACTGATTAGAGAGAAATGAGCAGAACCAGGACAATTTATGTAGTACCATTAATATTGAAAGATAACCAACTTTTAAAAACTTAAATAACTCTGATCAACAAAATGACTAACCACAATTCCAAAGGACTCATGATGAATATACTATCCCCCTCCAAAAAGAAAATTAGTGAAATCAAAGTAGATTGAAACAATTTTTTCCTTGCTTTTAAAAAAAAAAAAAAAACCTGGCTAATGCAGAAATGTGTTTTGTATGTCTACAGATATTTGTAATGGTTTTTATATCTTCCATTCTCAATGGATGAGGGAGGAGAGAATTTGAAACTGAAAATAAAATTGAATTTTTTTAAAAAAGGAAATGAAAATAGCTATCAATAATTCCAAAATTCCTACTTTTTTTCTGCTCCAATGTCTCTCTTACTATCATTATCCATTGGGCCCATAATTTTCCTCTGGAAGATAACATTCTGATTCCCTTGAATCTCTATTTCCCTCACCAGACACCCATGAAAACCAATTTTTGATATTGCTAGAAAGGACCATCAAACCACTATCTTCCTAGCTATGAGAAGAGATAATTTAGTCTTACAGGAGAGAGTGGATGTGGCCACTATCTCTTTCATCCCAGTCCACCAGCAGTAGGAATTACACCAGAAAATCAAGGGAAGTGAAAAATGGGAAGAGAGGAAGATAAGTATACGTCTTCCTTAAGCTTCCATGATATTGCAGTTTACTCTGTGGATAATTTTAGTAGTCACCAATTAACCCTCCCTCTTTTATATTTTATTGCTTATATCAAGGGTGGCCATAGCACTGTTAACATAAATCAAAGATTTATTCTTACCTATCTATTTTTACATTATTTACAGAGCTAGACATAACTATGACTAGCCAAGGGATGGTCTGTGCAGGATAGCAGTCGACTATTATCCCATATACCAGTAATGGAAGGCTTAATTTCTGTACTGATTCTATAAGCGTCAATATAATATCCATGGACCACTTTTCCTGAACTCCAGCCTTTCTCAAAGATATTTTAATACCATCCTGAGGAGCATATTATAATGTAAGACAATGATAAAATTACCAAGCAGAACCACAAGAGTAATAAGAGTACTTTTGTACTAAATACAGAAAGAAGTATGAAGTTTGGGCATACATTTCTCCAGCACTAAAGATGAGTGATTCACCCTTTGTTGTAAAAAAAAAAAATATATATATATATAATGTATATGCTGAGCTCCACCCCTCCATCCATTCAACATGGTTTACTTTATACCTCAGAAGTATAGTTGACAAATGCCATTGACGTGTTTCCTGAATGTTTTTATCCTTCCTATAAACCCTCCCCAAAACCACCATTGGTGCCTTATGTGGTCACTTTGAGAACTCTAGACTTAGTCTAGATACTAATGACTATTTTAATATAGTCCCAAATAGAACAACTATGAGCAATGTATGAGAGTAGAAAAGTAGCAATGGTTTTGGCAATATATAAGGAAAACCTGTTTAAAACTAGAGCTGTCCAAAAGTGGAACTGGCTGCCTCAGGAGTTAATGCGTTCCTGGTCATTGGTAGTCTTCAAAGGCAGACTTGATGACCAATTTAAATCAATTCAATTCAACAAGCATTTATTAAGCACCTAATATGTGCCAGGCACTGTGTTAGGCAAGGGGAGATACAAAGACAAAAACAATTACTGCTCTCAAGGAGTTTACATTCTATTGCAAGAAACAACACACACAGAGCAAAAATACAAAGTGCAAAATAATTCCAGGAGGGCACTACTAAGAAGCAGAGGTGGATTGCATGACAGGTATAGAGGTTATTGAAAAGGCATAGCAATATTCAATGGAAACATGCTGCAGATTCCAGTATAAGTATAGGTTAGTATAGATGACTGCTGAGATACCATCCAGTTCATAAATTCTGTGATTCTTAATCTCCAGTCTAAGAACAACGTACCCAAAATGTCTGGTTGAGTTTTCTCCCTCTTCAAGGGGAAAGAGAGAAGTAACCTGGTTAGAAAAACTTTCTAGATTCCTTGATGGTAAACTTCCAAAATGGAAACCTAGAATGAATGATGAAATATGAGGAGAAAGATCCCATCCCCAGCAATTCCTAATTTCAATTAATTCCTATTTAAATTCAAAAAGTAAGTCACTATGTTTGGAGATTACTAAGAAGAAATAAACTAAAAGGTTGTTCATTCTATTTCTCAGAGACCAAAAGGAAAGTTATATCCAGCCTAGATCCCTAGGGGCAGGGTCAGAGTTGAGGGTCAGGAGAAAAAGGTTTCCTCTCATTTTATTTCTCACTTCTTAACTACACTAGGAATCATCCCATTATCTAATACTGACATCAGGTCGGAGGTTATGTATTAATTATTATTACTATCTATCCATTATGCCCCAGTCCAAACTGTAAAGACAGATGATATCAAATGAAACATTGAGGTATGTATGCAACCAATCCAGAAGGTGCCTCAAATTTACAAAGTGAAGGAATCTGGAGAGAGTACTATAGGAGGAGATAGTGGCTACTCTTAATATAGTCTCCCATGTAACCTCAGTGGGGTGAGAGATTAACTGTCATTCTGGAGAGACTGTTAACTGTGATGGATGAAGAGGGGTTAGAGAAAAAGGGCTAAGAGAACTTATTTCCTGAGAGAACTGAGTTTAACCCTTATCTTGCAAAGACACATGAAGAGAATTCTTGAGAAGAGGTTTCAATTATTATCCTGAAACAACTGAATGGTGGAACTGTGTTTACAGAATTGGTAAGTGAACAGTTGTAATGATTACTGAAGTGACTTTGTGCTCTTTATCACACTGGACATATTGGAAAAACATTTATGTTTTTGTTTTATTATTGTTTGCATAATTGATATGATATGGTCAGTAGATAATATTGATTTGAACCTAGGAGATTAAGAGGCTAGATAGATATAGGTAGAGAAAGATAAAAGTTTTGGGGAAAAAAGGTTTCTTCAGTTTATTAAATAATGTTTAATAAACTGGAGTGGGGATTCAGAGCTAATTGACTTAGAAATTTTGTAATTACAGTAATATCAAAATATGCCTCTTGATTTCCTTAAAATCTTCTCCCTAAAGTATATCTACTTTGGGTCCAGTGACTGAATTAGGAATTGCCCTGAAAATCATAGGGACAACCTTGGAAATACTTGACCCTACAGCACAAAAGCCTATGTATGGAAGGCATACACCTCCTATATCCATGTCTAGGAATCCTAAAGAAAGAAAGATTAAGATCAAAGATTGGGTAATAATAATGAATAATGGCTATGGCTGCTCAGCTTGAGGCAAGGCACTTCCCACCCAATTTCCTTCCTGGAGCTAGCTTTTGGCTACCACATTATCAATAATTGAATAAAGGAGAAAACACCTAACAAAATGGGAGCAAATGCTTAAATTAATATCAACAACTTGATCAAAACAAATAAGAAAGCCAGAGCTATCAAATGTCTCTTTTATGACAAGGGAAGCACAACAAGGGCATATCCCAGAGGCATTAATATATTAGGAGTAACTCCATTGTTCTTTGCCAAGAAAAAGATGTGCTTAAGCTGGCTGGGTTTTTAGGAGGTGATGGTTTTTGCTAATCTAATCACTACAACTTCCACAAGACACTCATGATCCCAAACCTCTTGTACTAAAACTGCCACATTTATACCATTTTTTTAAAGAGGAGAAATTCTGCACAATTAAATGCATATTTATATGCAATATTATGAATACTACCATCAGAGCAAAATAGGCCAGAGCATCACAATAATCACCACCATGAGTACTGAAAGGAACATTAAAGGGAGAAGACAGTAATTCAAAGAAATGAGTGCTCTAGGATTCTTCCAGGTTTCCAATCCTGGTTCCATGCACAGGCATCTCCAGGGGAGATGCAACCAAACCCAACCTTCACAGGAAGGATATAGTGTTTTGTGATAGCCTGACAAAGGATTCACCTGCAACCTTCCCATATTCTGGGTTCTTGGAGGCTATTGGTTCTTTTTATTAATATCAGGAGAGAGAAATAAGTAAACAGAATTGTAGACTGGATATAACAATAGGTGACCAATGAGGAAGAGTTTGGAATCCTTATGAAATAAGTTATATCTTCACCAGAAACTTAAAGCCTAGAAAATATGTCCCAGGTACAGCTAGGATTCCATTGTCACTTAGGAGATCACTAAGAGATTATTAAAAGAGGGTCCTCAGAATAGATAAGGGAGAACTATGGGAAGAAGACAGTCCTATGAATGATGGTGACCAGCTCCTTTGATGTTCACATTGAGGGATGTAATACTTCTGAGTATCATAATTCAGGAGGCTCTAATTGGTGGCTAGTCTTTATAGAGCTATTATGTCTCTTAGGATCATAGGTATTGTAGGAGATGAGGGAATAGTCCAGGGTTGATTATTCTATATGCTACTTTTTCATAACCCTTTCAGTTTTTATCCAGATGAAATTAGGTCAATAAATATGTACAAATCAAAAGGGGAAAATAATTTGCAAAAGAGCAAAATGCCCCCAAGAGAAGTGAAAGGTAGTTTTCCTATTCCTATTTACCTTAGTGGGAGTGTCTGGGTGTTATAAACTATCAGAGTATATGAACCTCAGCTTTTTCCTTACTATCCCAGAATGCAAACTGCGAAGTTAGTGCATATTGCACAAGAGATTGAGATTTGTATGCAACTACTCCAAAAGATTCCTCAGTTTACAAAGTAAAAGTATCTGAGTAGAGTACAATAGAATCTCCTACCCAAAGTGTATTCACTATGTACCTGGTGATTGTCTCAAGAAATATTCTGGAAGATTCTATCTCCTTATCTCCATGTTGATCTGTCCCCAAGTCACTGATTAGCTGGTAGCCTCATAACAGACCCCCAAAAAATGAAAAAAAAAAGTGTGCAAATACTAAGAGTTACTTAGACTGTAAGACAATGAATGTTGCAAAATTTTTCTACCAACCATGATGCTATGGATTTATGAACATCTGAAGAAATAATCTTTCCATAGATTTATAGCACCAGAATATTAAAGAAAAGACTATTTAAAACAGATATAAAAAAGAGCAGAAGAGCCAAGAAGAGAGTGGAAAGAAGAGGAAGAAATAAGCTATAGAAGAGAAAAATCTAACATTTCAGGGAGTTAATCTTAGATGTTTATAGCTGGTCATCAGCAGTAATTGTAGCAGGAATACAACCCAGGCCAGAGAAACATTAGACTGGATTACAACATGCCCTGAAAAGACTGACAATAATAGAAGGCAGAAGGAATAAGATGATAGAGCAGGTATATATACCTTCACATAAAATAAGTATAAAGGAAGGGTATCCATGACTTGAAATCTGCAGTATCCATTGCTAATGAGTGTTGTCACTGCTTCTCTGGGTCAAGAAGAGCAATACAATCTTCCTGTCCAGCAAAATAAAAGAGATACCTGAACAGAAGCACATGGGAAGCATTTTTTTCCCCAGAAATATCAGGTTCCATCAAGATTGGGTCTACGAAAATATAGTCTGTTATGAATATGATATGTCTCATTCTCTACTGATATACCATGTAGTGCCAGAGGATTTGTAATTCCAGTTGCCCATTTACACTAATTATGGGTCGGGTCCTTGAGATGAGATAAAATGGTTGGATTGATGCAATTTAGCTTCTGTCACACAGACTCAATAGAGAAGCTAAAGTTTTCATTCACTGCTAAACCCAGGAAATTTGAGGAGCAATCTCCCATACATTGCCAACATGGATTTGCACAATCACAAAATTTTTAACTAAAATATCAAATTATCTCAAAGAGCAATTCATGTCTCCCCATTAATATCAGCAAGAGTATATAGTCCTGGTGGTGGGCCTTAAATCTTTCACTTAAGCACCAGAACAGCTTAGTATTTGGAGGGGATCACAGATTAGCCATGGAAAAGAGGATGCATCATCCAAGGCAATTGTAAAGACCATCTATTAAGTTCAGGGGACTATGATCTTCACCAATGAAGGGAGTACCTACACCTTAACTTATTAGCAGAGGAGAAAAATAAAGACATCCTCTGGTGACCAAAAACATCAGCAGAGAAAAGTAGGAGAAAAGGGCCTGCCATTGTGATGAAAAAAGTCAATCTGACACACTCATGTTTCCATGGCTTCCCATGTCAGTAATTAAAAAAAAGTCCAAATTCCCAAGTTTCAGCTTTAACCCTGTTACAATTTATTTTTCAACTTCTTCACAATTATTTCATTCTGTTGTGTTATTTGAATGTTCTGCATCTGTAAAATGAGTCTTCTTAATGTTCTGAAAAATACTTGTTTTCCCGTCTCTCTGCCTTAACTCTTTTTTCTGACCCCCTAGTAGAAATGCCTACTCTCTCCTCTCCATCTTATATAACCTTCATTCTGCTAATACACCCTTATCAAGCTCCAAACATTCAAAGAATCATTTTAGGGATAGAAGGACTCATGAGTAAGAGTTTTTCCCAACCTCAAAACATATGGATAAATAGTCACATCCTCCCTCTTTCCTCACAGCTATCTCTCTCCCCTCCTCTACTCTAACAGCATCTTTTGGTTATAATGTTTATTATTATTTTGTTGATGTTGTCACTCATCTTTCCATTGTGAAAGAACCCAGACATGTATAGGAAGTGTGAGGGAGAGCTTTGTAGTAGTATCAAGTGTGCTGGTCCCAAGTCCCAAGCTGTCCATTTGATCAACATAAATCCTCCTTCTTCCTGTCATGGCTTAAAGACTATTCTCCCTCTACCACCTCACCAACCTCTCCCCCCACCAAAGCTCTAGGCATCTGATCACGAGAATTGAGACCTGTTTGTATCCACTCAACTACTGCTGTTGACATCTGGTGGTGTCCTTTCCACCTAAAAAACATTTTCTATTGTTGTCCCTAAATCTGTCATGATACTTTCTCCTGGTTATTTTCTTTTGTATCTTAACTCTCCCTTTTTGAGAAGTCAATAGGCTGTGTAATAAAGACTTTGGACATTATATATTAACAGCCTAAATGATTCTTTGTTATAAAACTGCCTAGTCTCTGATAATTTCAAATTATATTTTTTTCTACCTGCAACACGTGTCCTTGGATGTTATAATCCCTTAGGTCCATAGCCTTTTCCTAGGGATAACATTCTGGTTCCCTTGTACCTGAAGATGATTTTTCCTTTCATCCATGATGTCCAATTTTTCACACCACCAGAATTAGCTATCAGAGTAACAATAATAAAACCACCTTACTCCACATACATGTGAAAAGAACATTTTGGTCTTACACAAGAGAGTAGTTATACAACCCCCTCACACATACACCAATCCATGAGCTTCATTAAAGGTCCATTAACATAAAAATGGGAGTAGAGGAAGAAAAAGCATGGATGTTCCTTATGCTCTCATGATCATCTCTAAGTATAGCCCTCTACATTGCAAAAGCTATAATACTCATCAGGGATCACCCTCCTATCCCAGCTGACTATTCTTTTTTAACTTTTCACATCAAGATGAACAGAAAAACAAATTATCTGTCCTTACCATTTCTAGCACTAAAGGGCCAAGACATAGGAAAAAGCTACCAAAGAGTAGTTTGTAGAGAACAGCAATAGATTAATAGCCAACATACTAATTAGAGAGGATCTAATTTCTGCAGGATTCCATACCCATCATTATAATGGTCATGGACTGCTCTTCCTGGGATTCTCTTTCCCCTCGCCCCACCTACCAATATCTACATCATCTTAGGGAGGATGTGACTATGTAAAAAAAAATGATAAAAATCACCATGTAAGACTGGAAAGGCTTTTTAAGTGCTTTTCCAGGTAGTTCCTCTTTTAACTCTATAAAGCCCCTTAGCATTTAATAGATCAGTGAATATTATTCAACTTGGACTTAATTGTCCCAAATGGCACTGAGCCCTACACCCATTTGACATCGTACACATCATACTCCAGTCAGGAATTTGAGGACTGGTGATGGACTGTCCATCTGACAAGGCTGCGTCCTGATCCTATTATCCCTGCAATCAACTATAACCCCCAGTGCCTTGCTCAGTCACTTCCTATATCACCAGAGCAAATACTAAATCCGAGTGACTGGACTTTGGCTGTCCCAGCTAGCAATACTATAAGCAATGTATAAAAAAATATCAAAGTGGCAAGGACTTTGGCAGTATGTAAGGAAAATCTTCCTAAAAGTAGAGCTGTCCAAAAGTAGAATGGGCTGCCTCAGGAACTAAGGAGCCCTTCATCATTGGAAGTCTTCAAGCAGAGGCTTAATGATTACCTATTGAGTACATTGTCTAAGCATAGATTGATTGCCTTCCAACTTGAGACTGTGATTCAAAATCTTCTGCCCTAAGGACAACAGCATACCCAACATGTCTGACTGAGTTTTCTCTGAAGAAGACAAGGATGGAGTGACCTGGCCAGGAGAGCTTTCTAAATTCCTTGGGAGTAAATTTGGAAAACTAGAGGAGAGGGTGGAAGGTGTCAAGGGTTGGAAGCCCTTCTTCTTAATCAGTCTTGACATTTCAGATCTGAAGGTGTTTCCCCAAAGGTGAAGACACCTAGGAAGAGTGATGCTGAAGCATTGTTCTTTCCATTTCTCAGGAACCTTGAGAAAAGCAAGTCTGTAGTTCAGTCTGGATCCTGCGGAGAAGCCAAGATCAAGCCAGAAACCAGCAGAAAAGCATGAATCCTCTTTACTCATTTTATTCTTCTTTTCTTCTCACTTCGCTTTGGAGTCTTCTATTTAATATTGTGAATCAAAACATCAGCTTTTTTTCTACTATGCCAAGGTACAAACTGTAAAGACAGAGGAATTGCACGAGAGATTGAGGTTTATATGCAACCAATCCAGAAGATGCCTCAAATTTATGAACTGAAGATATCTGAGCAGAAGACCCTAGAATTTCCTCTTCCGAGTGCATTTGCTAGGTTGACTGACCCAGGAACTATCCTGAAAGATCAATAGGAATGGGAATCAATGGAAAAAACAGGACTCTCAAGATACTCTGAAGAAAGATCAAGGACTAAGAATGCTGATCACATTATCCCAATAGAGAGTGAGAGGGACTGTGTGGAATTCTTCTCCATGCTGATTCTTCTCTTGGGCCAGGCTTAACTGAAGGCCCTAGCTACCATATTGTTATGATAAGTGCTTAAAAGATGAGTCGGGAAAATGAGGGAGGGGTGATCAAGACTAAGATAAGAATCAATAACAACAAGATCAAAATGAGCAAGAGGAGAGCCAGAGTCCTCTGTGGCCACATCCCAGCAAAGGTTGATTTGAAGCAATTGCATATCCCAGAGGAGTTAATATACTCCCATGATTCTTTGCCATAAATAGGATAGAAAGTCAAGTGGAATTGGCTCAATTAAAGGAATGCTGGTTTTGTCAGTACAGTTACTTCAACTTCTAGAAGAAAAAAACACTGATACCACCTGAACCACTGTGGCCAAACGCCTCTATTTGTACCATTTGCTCCTCTCCAGAGTCAACTGTGGACTGCAATAAAGAATACCACAATAAAAACCAAAAAGCAAGAGCACCAAAATAATCATTTCTGCCACTGGAGCTGGGAGGGTAACTGTCATGGAGGAGGAGTTGAGTGAGTTCCAGTAGTGTGATGGATTCTTCCAACTTTCCACCCTTGGTTCTGACCTCTACAGAATGGGGAAGTGAAGAGCAGGAGTCTCCATTGATGACTAAATCAAATTCCAAGTCTCACAAGAAGTAAACAGGGCATCCTACAAAGTCGAACATAGGCTTTATCTACAGCCTTTACTTGTTGGATCCTTATTAATATCAAGTGAAAATCAATTTCACATAATGGAAGAATGGCAAACAATGGGATACCAAAGGCTAAAAAAATTAAACTTCTGGAAAGTCAAGTATATCATTACTTGAGTATGTAGGTGCTAGAAAATGTTTGCCAAATATGGCCATGATTTCATTGTTGATCACTATTAGATCAGTAAGAGACGAGACTCTGGTTGGATAAGAGCACCTACAGGAATAATTCAAGGAGTGCTAAGATTATTATCAACCTGGTCCCTTGGTTTTCAAGTAGATATGAAAAGTTTCTTAGGTATTGCAATTTTGGGAACTTCAATTGAATGTCTATTCCTTCTGAAGAACTTGTGTCTCTCAAGACAAATATAAGGTGATGAAGGGGATAATCCAAAGTTGGTCACTTTATGTGCTTCCCCTTCATACCTTTATATTTTTATTTAGATTAAATATATTTAGGCTAGAAGAAGAAACCAAGTCACAAAAAGGCAACAGAGTAGAAGGAGGAGTATAACAAATACATAGGAACGGTCCTATTCCATTTACATTGGTGGGAGTAGCTGGTTATCCTGTTAGGAGCCAGCACCCAGAAGGGGCCCCTTCCCCCCTGTGAGAAAACCACACCTCCAGGGCCTCAGTTCCAGGAATCAGCCGACCTCAGAATGTTTCAAACACCAGATATCTTAATCAACAGAAATTCCTTAAGAATGTTTCAAACACCAGGTGTCCTAACCGATGGGAATTCCCCACACTTCTCCCCTTATACTCCCGCATTTTCTCTAAAGAATATATACTGTACCTACACACAATAAACTCAGACCTCGACAAGAATCTGCTTGGTCTCGCCTCTTTCTCTCGCCCATTGCCCCTTCAGGCTGGCTTCTCCTCGACCCCATGAATAACCTCGTCCCGCTGGACGGGACAGGTGGCGCCCAACGTGGACTCGAGGTACGGACCTTTGCCAGACGGACCACGTCTCCATTCGGAGACCAGAAGCAGGACGTCGCAACCCCTAATGTGAGGATCCCCTCAACGTGTTATTTCGATCCTCGGTAAGTTGATCTCGTCCGCCTCATACCCCCCATGGGCCATACTTTATCTAAGGAACAGGTCTTTATAAAAGACCTTAAGTCATCCCTCAGAGAGAGAGGGGTTAGAGTTAAAAAGAAAGATCTGCTCAAATTTTTTTTTTTTATTTGTAGATGATGTGTGCCCCTGGGTCATTGTTAATGGCCCGGAGATTCACCCAGGAAAATGGCAAAAGGTCGGCAAAGATCTTAATAGAAAATTGCAGATACAAGGCCCTGAGGCAGTTCCTGCAACTGTTTTTTTCTTCCTGGGGACTGATCCGAGACATGGTAGAATCGGCCTCTGGAGATCCTAATAAACAACAGTTACTGTCAGTCGCCGAGTCTTGCCTTCGCCCCTGTCCCGAACGGCCTCTTTAACGTCTCTACCTTCGGCCGAAAAAAGCCCTCCCTCCGGCCCCCCTCGGTGGTCATTGACATGCCCGTTGCGCCCAAGGAACCCCTCTACCCCTCCCTTCCCAAGGAGGAGCTCCCCACATCTAACTCCCTCACCTTCCCAATGTTTACTAGAAAGCCCGATGACGACGCTTTGGATCCTGGGGGCACGGCACAATTAGGGGAAGAGGCGGCCCATTACAATGATCCTGCCCGGCCCCCTCTTAGCACAAGCCCTCTTCACATTCCTCCTCCTTATGCAGTGCAGACCTGCGCCCTTACCTACAACCAAGCTATCCGCAGCCATAAAATTAGGGCAGGAACAGCTGGCTGCCGGTCATATTGAGCCCTCTGCATCCCCTTGGAATACCCCCATCTTTGTCATACAAAAACGTTCGGGGAAATGGCGCCTATTACATGATCTCAGGGCTGTGAACAAGACCATGGTCCCCATGGGAGCACTTCAACCCGGACTCCCTCACCCATAGCTATCCCCAGAGGGTTTTCTAAAGTTATTATTGACTTGAAGGATTGTTTCTTTTCCATCCCCCTCCACCCAGATGATTGTAAGCGTTTTGCCTTTAGCCTCCCCGTTGTTAATTGTGTGGGACCCTCATCCCGCTTTCAATGGAGGGTCCTCCCCCAAGGCATGGCCAATAGCCCCACCCTTTGCCAGAAATTCGTCATTCAAACTATCGACCCCTTTAGGCTAAATCACCCAGAGGTCTATATTATCCACTACATGGATGATATCCTTTTGGCTGGGTCAGATGAACAACAGCTTTCTCGGATCTGCCAGGCGCTTCTTACTGCCCTACAATCTCGCGGCCTCTCCATCTCCCCTGAAGGTCCAGACCCAGCCCCCCCCCAACTCTTTTTGGGCTTTGAGCTACTTACCAATAATGTTCTTTCACAAAAACTCCAGTTACGAGTTGACTGTCTCCACACTCTCAATAACTTTCAAAAACTTCATAATCCACCCAGGGATCCCCCTGAGAAGCTTTCTAATTGTGCTTTATTGCAGAAAACGACATGAGACCATCAACCATTGGCATCCTCCTCGGCCTGACCTTCCTTCACCGTCCAACCTCTGGCCACTCTCCATATCAGCTCCTCAACTACACCTGGATGGTAATGAATGGTTGGGGAGATAATATATATAGCACATCTAAAACTACAGCTACAGCCTGGTGGCCCACACTCTTTCCAGACCTTTGTAAGCTAGCTCTGGGAGCCCCGGCCAATTGGGACTTGGAAGAATACCGAGACCCAGAGATGAAAGCCCCCTCGTCACCATCCCCTCCTGGGAGGTGGGGCCTTGACCCCTGGGGAGGCTGTGGTGCAGACAGCCGGAGAAGTATGCTGAGGAATGTTGTTTTTTTACTAACAAACTCGGCCTTGTAGAAGACAGTTTGAGAAAGGTGAAAGACAGCCTAGAAAAAAGAAAAAGGGAAAAGACAGGAGATAAGAGATGGCTTTGTGAATGGGTTATGGAATTGAGGGATTAAAGAATGGAGAGTATTTTGTGTGTATTTGGGAAGATTGGCAAGAGGGGAAAAAGAATGTAGAAGAAAGTGAAGAGGATGTAGGATAAAGAAAAAGAAAGGTTAGAAAGGTATTTGGGTATGGGAAGACAGAAGGATTTGGCATTCTAAAAGTTAATTAAGGAAAGTAAAATCTGAATGGGGAGGGAGAAACGGGAAGATTCTTTCTCAAAGAGTGAAATTTAACTCCCCCCCACACTTTCAGCTGCTTCTTTAGAAATGGAAATAAACTTGGCAATTTGCTTGGTTCAGGTTTAAGGAATATGATAATAAATGTGATCTGTAATTTGGTAAGGTTACTTGCAAAAGTTTAACTGATATTTGTAATTGATTCTTTTATGTGCAAATGTGATATTCTGTATGAGTTTTAATTGATAGTAGTGCATCATCTTAAAATTGTATTCACTGAAGGGATTTTGAGGAAATTACTTTTTGCCTTTCGTGTCTCTGACTGTTTCTGTTCTGGACAATATGTAATTTGGAATTTTTATGTATTGGGTATTTTAAAGGCTAACATGGCTACTGAGTACTTTGTATTCAGTCAGCTAACATGGCTGTGACGGTCTGACTTGCTTTATGTCTGTCTGATATATCTGTCTGTCTTGTGAACTCCCCTCTCCTCTCCCGGCTTTCCTGAGAGGAGCGTCTCATAAAATGTCTGTGTAATTAGCGTTTGAGAGATCTCTCTGTGTGTTTTGTTGGATTGGAAGAGTTGGTTCTGTGTGTTTTGTTGGAGCTCTGATGTGTGTGTGTTGGATTAAAGAGCTCTTATGGTTGGGGTGTGTGTGTGTGTGTGTGTGTGTGTGTGTGTATTAGGTGAAACTCCAATACATTTTAACAACAGGGATTGGGAAAATTTGGCAATTGGTCATTTCAATGTTAAAATGCTTGGGTTTTAAAATTCCTTATTGGAGTTAAGTGTTTGCAGCAGGGACAGAAAAAGTTTGGCCATTTTAAAATGCTAGCAGAAAAGTTCCCCCCCCCAAAAGCCTGCTAGAAGAGAAACTGGGAACAGAGCCATAAAGTGGCTGTAAATTATTCTACAGAGATAACAGGGAGAGAACAAAGAAAGTGGATTTTAATTAGTGTTGGAGAAAAAACATGGGAGAAAAAGTTTTGGAAAAACTGCAGTTTAAAAGTATGTGTGTGTGCATACATATGAGTATGTGTGTATGTGTATATATACATACAATTAAATGGTAAATTGGTTTGCTTGCAACATTCAGTTGGAATTTGGGAAATTTCTTTAAGTGGAAAAAAAAGAGAGAGAAAGAAAAGCCATATCCTTTTGGATTTATGGGTAATCGGTTTTTATAATTACTGTTGCTTTGTGCATGCTAGATTGTTATTTTGGGTATAAGATCTTAGAAATTTGTCTAAATATTGAACCATCAATACTGTAAGAAAATTTTTAAAAGCTGTATTTAATTTGATTTCAAACTGATAATAACTTGTTGGAAAAAGTCCTGATAATTTCTGTTACCTTCTGAAACATGCTGGGTAAGCATTATGAGTTATGCTTTACATTTTGTCAACTTTGATTTTGAACGTGTGTGAGTTTTGTGGAATTATTTAGATGTTCACTATATTGTGAATCTTGAAAGTTTTGAAGGAAAGGGAAAGGGAGCAAAACGAATCCTGGTACCAAAATTGGTTCTCCACATCTCCTTGGCTGACCACACTGCTCCCCACCCTCTTGGGACTCCTTGTGGGGATCCTGCTGCTCCTTTCCTTTGGTCCATGGGCATTTAACAAACTTACAAATTTTGTTAAGACACAGGTTGATTCTGCCTTAAAGAAACCGATTGCTGTCCACTATCACCAACTCAGCACCCACGACTCTTGTGAAGATCCCCCCCTCCTCGAACACCTTTGAAGGTCTTCAATTTTCCACCATCAATACTGACCCTTGGTATTTGAAAATGTGGAAGTGCTTTCGTAAGACATAACTGGCCCTCCAGCTGTGAGAGTACCGATGACGGGATTATTGGGGCCCCACGACCCAGAAAATCATACCTTTTTAGCTGTAGCTGCACTCAAGGATGGGTTTGCACCTGGAAATGGACAGGGAGAATAGGATTCATGGACAGTGGGGGAGGTATCTGGGCTGAAGGCAGGAAAGAATGTGTCTCCCCTTTTGGCTTCCTACCACGAACGGGGTCTCCTTCCTCCCATAATAAAATAAGGGGTCTTTCTTGATAAAAGGTACTGGGCGTGGAGGCAGGCCCCATAGCCTAAGACAGGGCTCTCACCGGGTTTTGAGTATGTCAAAAATGCCTTCCTCATTTTTATAAAAGAAAAAAGGGGGGAAGCCATTTTTCCAAAACCACATGACCACCCTGGGAGATGGTTTGGTTAGCCAATGACCAGTAAGATCCCACTGAGGGAAGGCTGACCTAAGCCAGGAAAGGTGTTCTGCACACTCCTATGATGGGTAACAGCCTTCCACTCCCCGGGACAACCTAAGACAGACACAAACACCTCAGGTACTCTTTGTCGTATAAGAGAAAAAAGGGGGAAATGCCAGGAGCCAGCACCCAGAAGGGGCCCCTTCCCCCCGTGAGAAAACCACACCTCCAGGGCCTCAGTTCCAGGAATCAGCCGACCTCAGAATGTTTCAAACACCAGATATCTTAATCGACAGAAATTCCTTAAGAATGTTTCAAACACCAGGTGTCCTAACCGATGGAAATTCCCCACACTCCTTCCCTTATACTCCCGCATTTTTTCTAAAGAATATATACTGTACCTACACACAATAAACTCAGACCTTGACAAGAATCTGCTTGGTCTCGCCTCTCTTTCTCTCGCCCATTACCCCTTCAGGCTGGGTTCTCCTCGACCCCACGAATAACCTCGTCCCGCTGGACGGGACATTATCCTAAAATGATTTATGAGCCTAGGAGTCTCAGATGACTGTTCTATCTTTTTATCTTCCTATGGTTATCTCCTTGAATCACAGCTTAGCTGGAAACACTGTCATAGACAAAAAACTAATATAGATATTCCATAGACATTTGGGACAGGTCTCCAAATCACAAAGTCAATGAAGCTCTATTTTCTTGTCTCAAATATTCTGTGCATGAACTTCTCTCATCTCAAGTAATTTATACTATCTTTCTATATTCATAGAACGAGAAATACTTAAAATATCACCCTTAACAGAAACACACACACACACACACACACACCACCATCACCACCACCACCACCGCAACAACAGAAGAGCCAAGAGGTGAGGAGAGATAAGTAGAAGAGGAAAGGAGTAGAAATCTATCCTTAACTACTGCAAAGTGATAGGAGTCTAATTATGCAGCAAGGTTATAGCTCTGGTCAGAGAAACATTAGGTTAGGCAGTAGCAGTCATCAAAAAGAAAAGTTGAGGAGAATTGAAGGCTTAGGGGCTACGGGCTGTAACAGTATAAGAGGCATGTGGAGCCTGAAGTACTTCCACTTAGCCTGTGGAATAAGTGTGAAACAAGAATAATTCACCAACTCATGGATCTGTAATATGGGAGCCATCACTAATGGATATTTTCACTGCTTCTTTAAATAAGGTGTACAGAAGCCTGAGCAGAAAAATGGAAATTTTTGAGAGGGAGAACATGAGGAAATTCTTTGCAGGAGCAGAAGACCCCATTAAAGTTGGTCCAGATAAATATTCCCATTCCATGCCTGGATACTTCTCAAAAGCTGGGTAAAAATATCAATGAGTGTTGGGGATCATATAATTTGGCTACCATTGTTCAGAGTAGATAAAGAGCATAAAAGTTTAATTAAGTACTGTTGGGTCTTTATGGGGAAATTCAAGGAGCAATCCAATTCACTCCATTCAGAGGGATTACTAAAACAGATTTGTACCACCATGGAATCTAATTCAGAAATGTCAAATACTTGGAAACAATTTTTGTTCTCCTTTTAATATCAGCACAAATGCAGGCCTAGTGACAGACCATATGCCATTCATTTAAGCACCAGTCTAAGATGGCTCATCACCAACTTAGCCAAAGTGTTAATTCACATTTTTCTGTCATAGCCTTTCAAAGAAAGTGTGATAACTTTGGAGGGGTGTTGTGATCTGCTTTGGTGGAAGGAGTATCTACACTGACAGATGACAAGTCCTTGAAGTATTCATTTACTTTAGGAATATTAGCAGATGGACAAAATAAATACTACTGTGACCTGAAAAATCAAGAAAGAAAATAGACCAGATTGGGAGAGAAGAGAGAGATTTCTCTTTGAGGGGGGAGGAGGGGAGAAGAGGAGGAGGATAGGGGAAATGTGAGTTGGATCAAGTCCTTACTCCACTGGTTCTTTTACTATTAAAAGTTAAAAAAAAAAAGCCATATGCCTAAACTTGGGTTATTGTACCTTCCACAATTTAATTCCCAACTCATTTACAACATTCCTCTCCCACTGTATTTCTAAAATGCTCTCTTCCCTTCCCATCCCCCTCCCCAGAACTCCTTAGGCTTTCCTGTCTCTCTGCTTTGCTCATTCTAATAAAACCCACAGGAGATCCTCCCCACCAGTCCAAATTCTATCCAGCCTTCTTCATTCCTTCACTCAGCTAACAAACCATCATAAAGCACCAAATCTTCTAAACATTAAGCTAGGCTTTCTAGGAGACAAAAAGAGGAATAAGACATGTGGTCCCTCTCCTCAAGACTTGGCATCTAGTAGCTCAGATCCCTTCCCTTCCCCGACCACCACAGGCTAATTAATAATGGGTATTCTTTCCTGCCTCTTCACTCTGCTAAAACCTTTGTCCATATCCCTCCTTTGGCCAATTATAATTTACTTCCCTAGTATCATTAGTTGTTCAATCTTTCCATGGGCACAGAAATTGCAGGATCTCACTTAGAAATGATCCCAGAGGTCATTCAGTTCAAACTATACCTGAACAGAAAATTTCTCTACAACATTAGACATAAGCCCAAATGTCTTCTTGAAAAACCCTGCAGAAGGAGCATACATTTAGCTTCCTCCCCAGGCAGCCCATTCCACTTTTGGACAACTCTAATTGTCAAGAAGCTTTTCCGAACTTTTGAGCAGGCCCCAAAGCTGCCTCTCTCTCTCTCTGCTCCCCATTGCTCCGACTTCTGCCTTTTGGATAGAGTTAACCCTTCTACAAGACAGCCCTTTGGATACTTAAGAGATAGTAATCGAGTCCTCCTTGCTCCCACATCGTCTCTCTTCCAGCCTTAACCATCCCCAATTCCTTCAGCTGATCCACATACAGCATGATCTCCAATTCTCCCACCAACCCACTTGCCCCACCTTCTCTTCCCAAGTTACTGGAAGCTCTTAAGAGGTTAAAGAACCAGATGTTATTAGTTTTTTATGTATCCCCTATAACAATTGTAAACTCTCAAAGAATGGCTGTTGATGAATTGATTAATTCTGGCCACGTTGAGGCTTGAGACAACATTACCACAGCAAAGTTTATCTCTAGGGCCCCAACAGCAAGTCAATTGAATTCAACAAAGATTTATTTTCATTCCCATCTTCCAGGTTCATCTGACTGCTTTTTCCTGCCCCTAAAACATTCTGCCCCAAGTTCTCTCAAGATTCTTAGGGATCTCATGGTAGACCTTTGCTATATAAGGCACCAATACTCTGTGGGCCTACCTGGCCTTGCCCTTCTTAAGTCATCCTCCAATCTACTAAACTACCATCATGAACAAGAAAATAATAAATTGCTGATGTGTCACCCCTCTCCTCTTCTAGGAAACATGTTTGAATAATAATAAATATATAATAATAGAACAATGCTTGAGATCTTTGGCAGGGCAGTAGATGGAAAGAAAAATATAAATGCAAGAAAACATTTGGGCATAAGTCTGATGCTGATCCCAATATGTATAAGGCAGTTATAGGAGAATTCATTGAAGTCCAGTTTCATTAAGAATGATTCAACATCTCTGGCTGGAAATTTTTTTTTCTTTTTTCCCTTACAAGGCAGAGCAAGGTGCAAAGGAAAAGGATGGAAATGGATACAGAAAACCTGAGTTTAAATACCAGCTCCTTCATATTTAAAAAGCTATCAAATCATGAGAAAATCACTTGACCATGATGAGACTCAATCAGAATCCGCAGCTTTTAGATGCGGAATTAATACTTGTGGCTTCTTGTCTTTACAGGGTTGTTGTGAAGAAAGGACCTTGTAAACTCCCCAAAATTATCAAAATGGAAGTCATTATTTAGCAAAAGGGGCTTGGGTTAGCAGGAAAAGTCAGGCGGCTTGTGTGCCAATTCCAACTTTGCTGTTCTCTTTACGTGCCTCGGGAACAATCACTTAATTTCTCTAAGTCTCAACTGCCTCATCTGTAAAATGGAAGTATAACATGTATACCCACCTCACAGTGTTGTAGTGAGGATTAAATGAGGTATTTTATATACATATGTGTACATCCTTGGTTTTACAAAGCCTTTCTCAATCTTGGATAATATTACTCATTGCAATTGTAATTACCATCACAGAGTTGTCACAAGCTAAGTCCTTTTTTAAATGATAATGTGCTGTAACAACCAAGAGAAAAAAGCTAATGAGGATTTGTATTCCTCAGTATACACATGTGAGGGAGGAAGGGAGGAAAGAAAAGCATGGTACAAAAGGGAAAAACACCATCGGGCCACTGACTCAGTGAAAATGACTCTCCTCAGGACCGAATAGAAACATCATAATGCATTTGGGAACTCTCATATCCCAAAGACAAGGCTCTCTGCACACCCACCCAAGTTAAGGACAGGATACAACTGGTAGGACTGGTAGGTCAGGAAGCTGGTGGGATAATGGTACTGCTCTTGGCTTAAAGTGACTGAACTGAGAGGGAAAAAATCCTTCATTCTAAGAACCTAATGGAGCTATCTTGGAGTGAGGAAAGGAGAAGGGACTGGAAAAGGGGGGCAGGGACTGTCTTGTTTTTGTCTTTGTATCCCCAACACCTAGCACAGTGCCTGGCACATAGTAGGCACTTAATAAGTGCTTGTTGATTGAGAGGACAGACAAGGGAATGATCCCCATTAGATAGGAAAGTATGTCAATATTTGACACAGGGGAGACATGGTGTCCATGAAAGGCTGAGAACCTGGCTGAATTGTGATCGATGAGCAAGGAAAGCTTTTTTTCTTTCCATATCGAAGCACCTGGTATTGTATGCAGTTTAAGAACCAGAGACGACTTGATATGGGAGAAGTTACTTTGAGCATTTGAATTTAATAGTCTGTTGGATAGTGATGCACTAGTATCCCAAAGTGTATTCTCCAACATTTTGAAAGGTCCTCAGGTTTCTCTTGGCTGAGGGATATATGGGGTATATTATATATAGATTGTCTTGGAGACTGGCAAGTACTTAGAATATTATGTACTTAAAAATGTGCTTAAATTTCCCCCCCAATTCCTTATACATTTGCAGCACTAGAAACAGGAAATGGGGAATCTTGCCTTGTTCAGAAAAGATGAGTATTTGGTGTTCTAGAATATCAGGTCAGATTGAGTAAATCTCAATAGTATTTAAAAAGCTGTTTAAAACCAGCAATTCATCATATACTAGGACTTAATAAGAAGATTTATACTCAAGTCTTACATCCTGAATACAGTGGGGATCTATTCCCACTAAACAGTGCTGGGGGCAAGTTGATCCTTACCCTCTTCCTGCACCAGGCTGGGGCCTCTATATCCCAAATCCCATTCTGAACCTGGAGCTGGGTGGAAGCAGTGGGAAGAGTGGAGAAAGGAAAAACAGTCTCCAGCCCCAACTGGAGTCAAGCAGTGGAGAAAGAGTTCAAGGAGCCTTCCTCCCCCGACCTAAGGCTCTGCTGTACACTAGCTGCAGAGAATCTCTCTTACCATCTCCATTGACTAAAGTATTTGAGCCATCACTAATCCCTAACTAGCGGTCCATCCCCTCTTAGTGCTGGCATCTGTGCCCCTCTCACAGCATTGAGACATCAGCTTAGAACTCCAAAGCCAGAGTCCAGATGTAGGCGATAGAGTAACTGACCTCTGTCTAGCACAGGCTCAGTCCAGGATTATGAGCCACATCAATTCGGGGAAGAGGGGATTTCTAATGACCCAAATTTTCTCTTGCCCATCTCTACGTCTTACAGATATTTGGAAAAGCAAACACATTTTGCATGGAATATTATCTTTCCTCCATGCAATGATTAGATAAGTAATTAAAAAGTAGAAACTGTAATTAATGCAGTTAATAGGACAAATTCTCTTCCCTTAATAGCCTTTTTATTTTTTTTAATGGCCTTCTATGGAGAAGCAAGGGGAGATGAAGAAAGAAAAGGAGAACAGAGGGTGGCCCATCATTTCTGAAGAGAGCAGTAAGAATATAAGGAGCCGGAGTTCCCCACTGGAGTGAGATGGGTACACATCACTTCCAGGCTGCATAAGGCCAGGTTAGAATCAAGGCAGAGTCCTGCAGTGAAGGGATTGGACATAAGCATCTCAGCACAATGACTAGTATACTTGGCAGTACAAGGGAAGGAGACCATCTAGCCATTCCCATAACAGAGGAAGAGAAATCTAGGCTTTTTTCTATTTCCCTTTCCCATCAAAGCTATAAATTCATAGAATATTAGAGCTAAAAGTGACCTTAAAGATCACTTAGTACAACTCCCACATTTTACAAATGAGGAAACAGAGAAGTAAAAAGGTCAGAACTAGAGTTCATTTTCTTCTTGTCTCTCAGCCCAAGGTCCATCCTTAGGAAATTCCTTTACTTGGGAAGGAATTCTGTACTCAGTTATTTTGCTTGTACAGCTGGAACAGACTTTACAGATCATCTAGCCCAATCCCTTCATTTTAGCGATGAGGAAACTGATGGGCAGAGGCAATATGTGACTTGCCCAGGGCCACACAGGTAGTAACTAACAGAGCCAAGATTCAGCCCCACATCCTCTCCTTGCAAACCCAGCGCTCCTGCCACCCTCACCTCCACTGCCTAATAGGCACCAAACATTTTCCCTTCAGCTCATCTCTCCCTGCTTTCTTTTCCCCACAGAAGCCTGAAAGTGACAGGACAAGGGCCAGCATGGCAAGAGGGAGAGAAAAGCAGAGCAGGGGGCTGCCAGGGCAGTCTGAAGCCTGGCCTCTTGTCCACTCCCATTTAGGCCAGTGCTCCCAGAGATCAGGAGGCCGTTGCCCCAGGATGGGGCAGGAAGATCCGGAAGCCCCTGAGAGATTTCTAGGACCTCTGAGAAGATGAATCCCCAAGCACATGGGACGCTGCAGGCCTGTCAGGAGAGGCCATTTGGGATCCCCATGGACACCTGGTCAGCAGCAATATGGAGAGTCAAAGGCTCTCCCTGAACTGCAGCTCATGGCAGACATTTCCTGGGAACAACCATTTTCTCCTTGAGCCTCTCACTCTGAAAGGCTGCTCAGAAGCCCCGCAATAGATATGGGTTGAGCATGGAAAACAACTGACTTTTCTCTGACTTTCTACTTTCATGAAGTCCTGTAGCAGAACAGCCAAGCATGGTCCCAGGGACCCGGAGAGCAAGCAGGAAAGCTAGATTTGGAGCGGGTCTGGCAGCAGGAGGCCCAAGAGCTCGCCTCTTGCCTGCTAAGGTCTTCCTTCTTCTGTCTTGGTCCAGCTCCCTAAAGTTGCTCAGGGTTTGAGGCCGAGGACAGTACAGCTGTCCCCCGAGGAGAGGCTAGCACAGTTTCCAGGATGGAAGCCTGACTGCTCCAGGGGGGTGCACCCAGGGTTTAGAGTGCAAGGGCAGCATGAAAGCAAGTCGGGCCCAGCTAAGGCTTTCCCTGTGGCCTGAACTCTCTGCTCCCATAGGCTCCAGGAGTCCCTGGTGGGGAGGGAGCCAGGCTCCCTCCTGTTCTCTTCCTTCTTCCTCTATCCAATCCTGCTTTTTGGGGAAAGGGATCATCTCAGTCAATTAGATTTCTATGTGAAATTAAATCGATCTACGACAAAACCCATCCCATGTGTCCCATAATATGACAAGGTTTTAAGAACATCCACTTGTTGGAAAGTGAAAGTATGTATATTTTTAAGAAATTTTCAAAACAGATAGGAAAGTTATTGGGGGCTAGAAGATGGACACAGAATTCAGGGAAGCCTTCTCATCACCCCTGAAATCATAGCTGTTCAATAGAACGTGTGATCCTGGAGGGCAGGGACTGAGGGCTCTTTTTGTCTTTTAAAAAAAGTCCTCATCATTCAACACTATCTTATGTGGCAAATATTCATTGAATTGAAATAAATATTATGCAATATTGTAGGTCTACTGTGCCTATTAAAATACCAGATTTGGGGATATTCTGTCATTTATTCAAATATAAATTTCTGGAACAGAAAAAAAAACCGCAGAGAGATACAATTATATCATTGAAGGTAGGAGAGAAAGAAAATTTTCTTTGAAGGAGCAAATTGTTGTTGATCCTCAAGCATTCCTGCAGTGGCCCCCACTTCAGGGAGATACTCCCTTATTTCAGAAAAGTCCTGTAAAGTGTTGACAATTCTGAGTTAGAGGGCGAAGGCAGTATGAAAGTAAGTGTGAGGCTTGTCAGGACCAGTTCTAAAGTTTCCACTGTGATCTGAACTCTCTGCTCCAATAGTCTCCATGAATCCCTGGTGGGAAGGGAGCAATGTTCCCTTGTATTCTTAATCCAAACCTGCTTTCTGAGAAAGGATATCATCTCAGTCAATTAGATTTCTGGGTGAAATTGAACTGACCTGTGACATCACTCACATATTCAATACTTAGGGCATGGTTTTAAGAACCTTCACTTATTGGAAAATAAAAGCATGTCTACTGTCAGAAAATTTCAAAGTCTACAGGAAAGTTATAAGAAGAAGCGAGGTTAAGGTCTGGGAAGGTCTTCCCATCATCCCTGAAATCATACCCATTCAACAGAACATAAGATCCTGGAGAGCAGGGACTTGAGTTGAATTTTTTTTAATCCTCAGCATCTAACACAATGTCTCAATAAATGTTTGTTGAGTTGAAATGAACTGATTATTATATGTAATTGTAAGCTTACTGAGCCTGTTAAAATGCCATATTTGGGAATGACCTGCCACTTATTCAATTGTAGAAAAATTTCTGGAAAAGAAAAAAATACACACAAAAATCCAAACTGTATGTATCATTGAAAGTAGGAGAAAAAGCCAACTTCCTCTGAAGGACTGACTATGATCCCTGGGCATTCCTTCAATGACCAACATTTCAGGTAGTGATTTCCTCTATAAGGTGCTGATGGTTCCAATATTATAGAAAACTGAAATGAGAAGCTAAGATTTAGAAATTCCACCATCTACTCAATCACCAACTCAAAGCTCCCTGTAATCTAGTCTATATGCGAGTGTCACCATGGTTTATTTTGATATAAACTCTGCTGGAAAATAATTCAGTATTTTATTTTTTTAAAAAACTTCTTGACTACCTAAACAAACAGAATCCAGGTTAGGGGTGAACGATCGGTGTCACTAATTACAATATGCCATGGAGAATTTGAGCACTATGTATTTTGCCAGAGGAATTGTTGACCGAGGCTACAGAACTGCTTCTCCAAGCTAAAAGAAGGGGGATTCCACAACCAAATAATGTGAAAGTCATAAAAGATTGGACCCAAGCCTTGACGTGAAAGATAATTAGAAATTCCATTCAGAGGAGTTATCAGTACCACATTTCTACACTATCCCAACCCTCTAAACAAGCTGTTTCTTCAAAATCTTTCATTCCCTACTTATGGGCCTCCAAAGTTTGTCCTGTCTTTCCAATTGGACCTTTCACTATTCTACATACGAATTTTCTGTTCTACCCAAACAATAATCTAGGCCTCAGTGCCTTTGCCCCTAATGAATTATCATATCCTGCCCTTTCAACTCTCCCTTTGGGGATCAACTCCAGGTCCATCACATCTTCCCAGACTGTCCCCAGCTCTTGGCCACTTTTCTTAATTCCTATAGCACTTACTCCTGGAACTATTCATCTGGCCTTTAGTCCAGGCTTCTAACATGTATCTTTCCTCCAGATTAAATTGTAATCTCCTCTGCTTTATGCCTCTTTCTACGCCTAATATCTAAAGCAGAGATTATGGAAGATTGCAATGATTATGAATGATGATATCTCAGACTTAAAAAGAAGGGTTTATCAACAGTTTTGTGTTAATGATGTTCATACGTGGGGGAAGAAAAGGGAACTGTTCTATGACTATGATTCATTTCAGCTCCAAGGGGAAAAGTACCCCTTCAATCTATAGGTAAACAAAATAGATATGACATGTACTCTTGGCTGGAATTCTAGCGCCCTCTGCTGATAGTATAAAAATTGCAAATAAGTGGATCATTTGGAATTGAATGCTCTTAACTTTACTGAGATTAAAAGCAGAAACCCACTTCACGGAGTGTTTCCTCCAAGTAGGCACAGAAATCAATGATCTTTGGAATGAATGTTTGCTAAATCCTAAACATATGAGACCACGTCTTTTTTTTTTTATTAAAATCAAATTTAATGCTAACTTAAGCATAAAATAAAATGCGTTGAATTCTATCTTCAATTTACTTACAATTTATTTCAATTTATTTATTAACCTTCTCCAATAACAATGTAGCCAGTCCTGAAGAAAAATGAGTTCATTAAAACATCCCAAGTTTTTGGAATGTATTTTCCTTTATTGAAGATATTTACCTCTTTTTCTCTTTCTGCATTTGAGTTAACTAGAGAAAATAAAGGAATATGCTTGGTGGTTAAGTAGGGCTGGTAACTACAATAGAGCAATGGGAAATAAAAGAGAAAAAGGACTCTTGAAGGCTATTTTGGACCCTTGTCTTTTATCAAGGACTTTGCCCTGAAAAAATGGAGGGCTCTTACAGAATCATCAGACCTGGCCTGAGAAACTGAGGCACTAATTGTCCACACTACAAAACAGCCTCATGAGAAAAACATATGAAAGACAGATAAAGAGAGGTAGAAAGAGAGAAAGAAAGAGACAAAGAGAGGGGAGACAAAGATGTTATCTTCTCTCCCCACTTAAGTTTGTTGAGAAATAGCCAGGGAACAGTTGGCCAACATCTTATAAGGGAGGACCTTTACCAAAAGAATCTTTTTACATGGTGTAATAGATAAAGCACTGGATCTGGAGTCAGGAAACTTGGATTCAAATCCTACCTCAGACTTTTACTAGCTTTGGAGACCCCAAGCAAGCCACAACTTGTAAAATGAAGGGTTCCGACTCAACTGCTAAAGACCAGACAAGATTTAAATCTATGATTTTATGATCCTATTAAGCATCCACTACATGATAGAAGTGATACTGGGTATTGGGATGTCAAAGACAAAAGACCATCTTTGCCCATAGAAAGATTACATTTTATCATGAACTCACAGGATTATAAAATATAGATAAGACAAACAAAATGGATAAAAGATGATGAGAGTAGAACATGAAGCACTTAGTTCCTAAGGAGCTAAGGAAATACTTCAAATACAAAAAGACACTTTAGCTGAGTCTGGAAGAAAATGATTCTGCAGTTTAGAGAAGGACATGGAGGACAGTCAGTGTGCAAAGGCATGGAGATTTTTTTTTTAATTGTGTTAGGATTTTTTTTTTAATGGAGTATTATGTTAGGTTTCAGCAAGTTTGGGCAACTAGGTGGTTCAATGGATAGAGCATCTGATCAATCAGGAAGACTTCACTTCAAATCCGGACTCCTGACAACTTAAGTGTGATACTGGGCAAATTTTTATTCTTAATAATTAACTGGAGAAGGAAATAGCAAACCACTCCAGTATCTTTGCCAAGAAAAACTCCAAATGTAGTCATGAAGAATCAGACATTAGCAAGTATGTCTGGTGTGTGAAGGATGGTAATAAAAAGATAGATTGGACCTATATGGGTTATGAAGGGTTTTAAATGTCAAATAGAGGAATTATACTTGCTTTTGAAGGTAAGTAGGGAGTAATTGGAATACATCAAGTTGGGAAGTAATATGGTCAGATTTGTACTTAGAAAAGTTACTTTGGCAGGGGCATTAATGAGGTTTGCTCAATAGTCCAAGCAAGAGCTGATGAGATTAAGTGGTGCCTAAGAAAGATGCTAAATAGGTAAAAAACAAGTTTTGATAACTGATTAAGTGGGGCAGAGGGGATTAAAAAATTAAGGATGACAACAAGATAGCAAACCTGGGTAACTGGAAGAATAGTTCTATCTTTTATAGCAATAGAAAGTTTGTAAGAGACGTAGGTTTGGGAAAATATAAGTTTGTGATGTCTATAGGATAATAAGTTTGAAATATCCAAATAATGATGAGTTAGTGATGAGAGATTTGTGCTCAAGAGAGAAACTAGGGGCTACAATTACAAACTTAGGGGGCATTTTATAGAGATTACTTATGGAAAATAAGTGAAAGAATGTGAAAAAACAAAAGGGAATCTTAGGCAGAGTCTTGGATATGCCCACAATTAGGGAACATGATATGAATGATAATTTTTTTTCTTTTTTTATTGTTACTTTTTCTGGAATGATATTTTATTTTTCTCCAATTACAGGTAAAAACAATTTTTAATATTGTTTTATAATTCTGAGTTCCAAATTCTCTCCCATCTTCCTCCCTCCCAGAAAAGATAACCAATTTGATATTGGTTATACATGTGCAATCATGCAAAACATATTTCTGTATTAAGTTGTAAAGAAAAACACAGACCTCCCCCCTCAAAAAAATAAACATGAAAAAATAAAATGAAAAAAAGTTTTGATCTACATTCAGATTCCATTTGTTCTTTCTCTAGAGAGGAATAGCATTTTTCATCATGAATCCTTTAGCATTGTCTTAAATCATTGAATTGTTAAAAAAATAATTCATTCACAGTTGATCAAAAAATATTGCTCTTAATTGTGTGCAGTGTTCTCCTGGTTCTGCTAAATTCATGTAAATCTTTCCAGGGTTTCTGAAATCATCCCAGTCATAATTTCTTATAGTTCATTAGTATTCCATTACATTTATATACATACACACATACAACCATAATTTGTTCAGTGATTTCCCAAATGGTGGGCATCCCCACAATTTCCAAATATTTGCCACCATAAAAAAGTGTTACTAAAAATATTTTTTACAAGTAAGTCTTTTTCCCTTTTTAAAAAAAAATTTCTTTGGGAAATCACTAGGAATGGTATCAGTGTCAAAAGGTTTGCAGAGTTTCATAGCTCTTTGGGCATAGTTTCAAATGGCTAACCAGCATGGTCGTATCTGTTCACAACTCCACCAAGTATTAATGTCCCAGTTTTCCATATCCCCTTCCAATATTTATCTGAATCAGGTCTTCTTAAACTTCTTCCATTTGCAACTCCTTTTTAGATGAGAAATTTTTATGGGACCTTAGGGATATAGGCATATAAGATAGGTATGCAAATCAAACATACTGATAATAAACCATAATTTCATGACCCTCCCACAATTTTATGTGATCCCATATACTTGAAGAAGCTTTGATCTGGATGATTTTTCAAAAAGTCTGAGGAATGATCATATAGGACGGATGGAAAGCCAAAAGAATTGTTACATGAAAATTCAGAAAGAAAAGAATATATAGGACAACAGAAGGTAATCAACTGCATTAAAAGTTGTCCAAAAAAAATAAAAAAAGGTGGAGATGGAATAAATTTATGTCCAAAGAAGATCTGGAACTCTTAATTGAACACCAGATAGATAATTTTGATTATATTAAGTTAAAAAGTTTCTGTACAAACAAAACTAATGCAGACAAGATTAGGAGAGAAGCATCAAATTGGGAAATCATCTTTACACTTAAGGGTTCTGATAAAGGTCTCATCTCTTTTCTTTTTTTTTTTTTTTTTTTTTTTTGCTTTTTGCTGAGGCTTGGGGTTAAGTGACTTGCCCAGGGTCACACAGCTAGGAAGTGTCTGAGACCAGATTTGAACTCAGGTCCTCCTGACTTCAGGGCTGGTGCTCTATCCACTGCACCACCTACCTGTCCCTGATTTCTTTTCTTTTTTTGCTTTTTCTTTTTTTTTTTTTTTGCTTTTTCATCTCTAAGATATATAGAGAATTGTCTCATATTTATAAGAATTCAAGCCATTCTCCAATTGATAAATGGTCAAAGGATATAAACAGACAATTTTCAGATAAAGAAACTGAAACTATTTATAATCATATGAAAAGGTGCTCCAAATCACTAGATCAGAGAAATGCAAATTAAGACTCTGAGGTACCACTACACACCTGTCAGATTGGCTAAAATGACAGGAAAAGATGAGGATGAAATGTTGGAGGGGATGTGGGAAGACTGGGACACTGATGCATTGTTGGTGGAACTGTGAACGGATCCAACCATTCTGGAGAGCAATTTGGAGCTATGCTCAAAAAGTTATCAAACTATGCATACCCTTTGACCCAGCAGTGTTTCTACTGGGCCTATATCCCAAAGAAATCATAAGAGAAGGAAAGAGCATGTGCAAGAATGTTTGTGGCAGCTCTTTTTATAGTGGCTAGAAACTGGAAAGTGAATGGATGCCCATCAATTGGAGAGTGGCTGAATAAATTATGGTATATGAATGTTATGGAATATTATTGTTCTGTAAGAAAGGACCAGCAGGATGATTTCAGAGAGGCCTGGAGAGACTTGCATGAACTGATGCTGAGTGAAACGAGCAGAGAACCAGGAGATCATTGTACACGGCAACAAGACTATATGAGGATCAGTTCTAATGGACATGACTCTCTTCAACAATGAAATGCTTCAAACCAGTTCCAATTGTTCGGTGAGGAGAGCCATATACACCCAGAGAGAGGGATGTGAAATGTGGACCACAACATAACATTTTCATGTTCTCTATTGAGGTTTGCTTGCATTGTATTTCCTTTATCGGATTATTCTTTCTTGTAGATATGATTTCTCCTGCACAAAAAATGATGCAATAACTATACATATATTTGATTTCTTAAGTATTCTAACATTATTATCATGTAGTGGATATCCTGCCATCTAGGGGAGGGGTGGGGAGTAGGGGGGAAAAATTTGTAACAGAAAGCTTTGTAAGGGTTAATGTTTAGGAATTACCCATACATATGTTTTGCAAATAAAAAGTATTAATAAAAAAAATCAAGAAAGATGGGGATTAAGAAAAGGTTTATCAGATTTTGAAATTAAGAAATCATTGGTAACTTTGTTTTTTGTTGTTGCTGTTGTTTTTTTTTTTTTTTTTTTTTTTTTTTTTTGCTTTGGCAATTGGGATTAAGTGACTTGCCCAGGGTCACACAGCTAGGAAGTGTCTGAGATCAGATTTGAACTCAGGTCCTCCTAACTTCAGGGCTGGTGCTCTAACCACTGCGCCACCTAGCTGCCCCCCATTGGTAGCTTTGGAGAAAGCAGTTTCAATTGATTAATGAGGTCCAAAGTCAGTTATAAACTGTTGAGAAATGAAAGGAAAGGAAATGGAGGAAATGTGTGTAGATTTCAAGGAGCTTGGCTGAGAAAGGGAGGAGACACAAAGAATGATAGAGGGGGACATAGGGTCTCAAAGTGTCAAAATTTTTAATATATTATTTTTCCCCAATTACATATTAAAAGAAATTTTTAAACATTTGTCTTTTTTAAATTTTGAGTTCCAAATTCTCTCTCCTTCCCTCCACTCCCCTTGGCTACAACTCTCCCATACATGTTCTCTCCTTCCTTAGAATATAAGCTTCTGGAAGGACTGTTTATTTTTTTAACTCTATGGCTTAGCACAGTGCTTGGCATTCTGACAGAAAGCAATCAGATATGGGTTATACATATACAATCATAAAAAGCATTTGAATAGTAATCATTTTGTACAGGAAGACTAAAAAGAATGGAAGTGAAAAAAATAGCATGCTTCTGTATTCTGTATTTAAACAATATCAATTTTTTCTCTGGAGATAGTATGATTTATCATTAGTCCTTTGGGATTTTCTTGGATCAATGTATTATTGAGAATAAATTATTCACAGTTCTTCATCAAATCATATTTCTGTTAATGTGTACAAATGTTCTCTTGGTTCTGTTCACTTTATTTTGCATCAGTTCATGCAAGTCTTTCCATGTTTTTCTGAAATCCTCCTTGTCATTTCTTATAGTACAATAATATCCCATTGTAATCATACCACCGCTTGTTCAGCCATTCTCCAAATGATAGGCTTCCCTTTGATTTCCAATTTTTAGTCACCATGAAAAAAAAAGACTATTAGTGTTGAAGAGTTTTAAGGATGAAAGAAACTTGGCTACATTTTTAGGCAACAGAAAAGGAATCAATTAACTGCACAAAATAAGAACTCTATTTTATGGATAAAATTCTTATCAATATATGTCAGAATTTGACACACATATAATGCTCAAGATTCATTCCCCAATAGAGAGGGGGTCCTATGAATTTGTTCCTATGAATTTGTGTAACTCAAGATTGTTCTGTTTGGGTCTGAGTTCCTACCTCTGTATGTGAAAGAAATGTATAGTTTTGTGGAGAAGTTGACTTGAGGACCAATTTTTTATTTCTTTACTTTTCTATGTATCTAAACTTCAGTTCATTTTCATCTTTCATAAAGAACTCATGGATTTTAATTTTGAGTTTTTATTTGTGAAGCCTTCTGAAACAAAGGATTATCCTTTTTAATAACAATATTCTCCTGGTGTTGTTATATAAGTGGAAGTCATGGAACATTATAATCTCAAGAATTGAGCATGAGCCTCACCCAGAGGTGCACAGTGGGTATGAGTAGGCTGCAATAGATTTTGAACAACATGCAATCACAAAGGAAAAGTGGAGCAAAGAATATCATCAAAGAAGCATACAAGTGAAAAAGGAGATAGGTTGTTAATGTGGTAAGAGCAAGGGATAATCAGCCATTGGGTAGTCCATTTAATTGCATCTATATCCTCACCACATCAAGAAAAACTTAAGGCTCTCCCCGAACCCCACCATCCCCAATGATGATTAGGTGAATCTCACATGGTTAAGTGAGCATACTTGATGCACTGTCACTAGAACAGCTGCTCCATCACTTAACTTGTCCAACAATCTTCTCACAACTCCCTTGCCTCCGAGACTAGAGACCATGCCCTGGAGGACTCAGTTCTTTAAGCCCCAGAACTCCCTCATTGGGGTCCCTGAAGTCCTGATTGGTAGATGTATCTCATGTGTGGCTCATCATATCACACGCTAGATCTTCCAACCCTGCTACAATGAATTCTCCTCTCCATCTTCTCACCAGCCTCACTTCCTTCTCCCACTTCTTCCACTTCTTCCCACCTGCCTTCATAGTTCTGGAATCATAATCAAATGAGTCCTGTCACTGCTGTAGAAAAGGGAGGTCAGGCTATTCTCCTATGTTCTACTGATCATCCTTTCAATTTTCCCAACTAAAATATCTCTCCCTGGCCACAACTCTCCCATACATGTTTTCTCCATTAGAATGTAAACTTCTGGGTATATTATTTTTGTACCCCCAGTGCTTAGCATAGTGTTTAATTCATTCTACATTTATTGATTCAAGAACCATAAAATATGGGCAAGTATCAATGAGCTGTGAAAGAAAAGGCACATCATTGGGACTACAAATTTGAGCACTGATCTGATGGTTCACAGCATCCTTTCCAGTACGTTGGGTGAGTTGACAAGGAAAAGTTTTAGCATATTCTGCAATGGACAGACTAAACATGGAGATACCACAAATCTTTATTCATATCCACTTAGGGTTGTAAACAGAAGATAAAGCATTCATTAATTTATAAACTAAATTATGGTTCTGAATCAAGAAAAATCACTATAAAACATGACATTTTCAGAAGAGTTCATTCCATCTACTTACTACCTTGTTTTCCAATAGGACTAAGCAGACTTTCTGGTCTAATATGTTCCACAACTCAGCTTTGTAACCACCTCTCAATAGTTTTTCACATGAACCCAGTTTTTTGCCTCACATATCTAGCTAGATCTGTTCCCACCAATTCATTAGGAGGTGCTGACTGTGAAACTGTCTTGGTTTACCAGGGGATGAACTCTCTCCTGCTTGATTATAACTCCAACTGTCATTCCTCCAGTGGTCCCTGCTACCTGTCCCTATGTCTTACCAGATGGAAACTCAGGCTGGACAGAAAAGATCCATCAAAAGGCTTTGTTCCCAATTAAAATCTGAACTGTAACTAACCCTTCACCATAGTCTGTATGTGTGTTGGCCATATGACATGCCAGAGTAAGATTTCATTTATAAATTAAAAGATACATCTTTAGATATAGGACTGAATGATTTCTGAGTTCCCTTCCAACTCTGAATTTCTGAAATTTCATGTAACTCAGGGTTTTTGAAGAGACTGAGGCTATAAACTAATTTAGATGAACATCCTAATTAATAGTTGTATTTTATTTTTCAGGTCAAAACATCAGGGACTAGATGATTCCACTTAACATGACAATGGAAACCTTATGGTCTGGAAAACTTAGGTATGTATTAGACTATGTGCTGACACCATAAATCTGTAATTCTGTGAGCCAGCAACAGGGCACACTGGAAAGATCATTGGTTCTGGATTTAGAGAGAATGGGTTCAAATCTCATTTTCCTCTTCTGAAAAAGATTGGACTAAATGACTTCTGAGGTGCCTTACAACTCTCTATGACCAATAAAATGAAACGTGTGGAATCAAGCAAAATTTTCATTTAGAGCAGTTAAAACTGATAGTAATAAGATGCATTGGTTAAATAATGTGTTCATCAGCATCTCTTTGGCTGTGATTTTGGACAAACCAGACTTCTCAGAATCCAAGTTTGATCTGTCACTTATATTCTCCACTGAGCAGCGCACCTGTGTTTCACCTATTGCTATTTATTATTTAATGATTCATTTAAGTTAAAGTCCTCACTCATACTAGTTAAACGATGACAGCTCAGTATTCTAGGTCATGGTGAGCCCTCTGCCTACCTGATTCTAACTCCAACTGCCATTACTCCCAAAGACCCTGACACATTTCCCCCTCCCTATCACCATAGTCTGGAACCCAGGCTGATTGTATCCTCAATCCATTTTCTAACTTTAACCGTAATCCCTCAGAGTGTCATATGAATGTCAATGTTCGCATCCGAGTTTAATTGCTTTACTTTGGGGTTCATGTTAAAAGGCACTTTCTTTTGGTGTAGGTTGAACTGGGTGGTTTGTGCCCCTTCCAACTGTAAATTTGTAAGGGGCTTGAGGTGAAAGTCTATGTAGATTTTGATCTCCAAGCAGAGTTAACTGCACCCCTTAGAATACTGCCATCAGGTATGGGATATAGTTACTTACAAATAATGTAAAATTATGGGCCTGGCAAGCTCGGGTCTGAGACTGAAAAAATGTCATACATCCCGATTTAAATGGATTCTTGTTTATAAAAAAAATTAATGGCTCTTCTATCCATGAAACTAAATTATGATTGACTCCAAGGAGAACTCCCATTCAAAGCAGGGCAACAACTAATATGAATAACTAAACTAGTATCTTCACATCAGTTGACTTCTGTGACTTTTGGTGATTTCTGACAAGTGTAACAGCCATCTCTGGATCCAGCTTTGTTTCCCCTATCTAATTGCAGCTCCAACACAACTCTTACCTCTGGCAAGATAGAATCTAATTCAGTGTTTTCCAATCCAAATAATAACTAAAATTTAATCACTCAGTGTCATGTGTGCATAAGCATATAACCACTAATTGTGTAATTTTCTCTCAATCCAAAAGATCTGCACTCATTTAGTTTCCCCACTATATAGCTGCTTCTACTGGTGTTCCTTCTATTGCTTGTTCAGATGAAACTTCTCATTTGCTAGAGCTGAATCCCTGGGGCATACTAATAGTGTTATCTTTGCTCTGATGGAAATAGTTTCATCACTTCAGGACGACCTCCTATCTGCCAGAGTCTCCCTCCAACTGCCATTCCTCTTTCAGACGCTGTCCCCAAGCCTGTTGGTCCTCCCAGAATGGAAGTTAAGGATGTAACCGTCAGATTCTTTTAAAGGGCCAGTCCCTGAGCCGAGTCCTAAGTGATAGAGCAGAGAAGCTGGCCACAAGGGCCCATATGTGCATGCGCGTGTGTAAGCGTCAATAAAAATGACGGCTTTATTCTTTGTTCTCTCTCAAAACGGATGTGACTACAAAGTTACAAAAGCAGATTTTCACAGATTAGTGGAAGACAAGTTCACTGTGTTTGTTTAAGGCCAAGGTCTGGCAAACGTAATAAGGCTTCACAATGAACAAACAAGTAAGGTAAGTGTGAGGAATGCTATTAAATAAGTCTTATTTTTTTTTCCTCTTGAAAATTGCTTTGATTCCAGTTCCAGTTGTTCAGTGATGAAGAAAGCCATCTACACCCAGAGAGAGACCTGTGGGATGAGTGTGAACCACAACATAGCATTTTCATGCTCTATTGATGTTTGCTTGCATTATGTTTTCCTTCTCAGGTTTTTTCTTTCTAGATACAAGTTTTCTTGTGCAGCAAGATAATTGTATAAATATGTATACACACATTGGATTTATCATATATTTTAACATAGTTAACATGTATTGTACTGCTTGCCATCTAGGGAGGGAGTGGGGGAAAGAAGGAAAAATTTGGAACAGAAAGTTTTGCAGGGGTCAATGCCAAAAGATTATCCATGCATGTTTTGCAAATAAAAAGCTTTAATAAAAAAAAATTGCTTTGATTGTCCTTCTGGATATTCTTCCAGGTCATTCTCATTAATTCTGGGTGTTAGCCCATAACCCACAGGACTTTCTTCTGGAAACTTCTCTGCTCTCCACTACTTCACTTGGTGATTTCATCGGCTCCCATGGATTAAATTCTCATCTTTATGCTGGTGATTCTCAAATCTACCTATAACTTCCTTACTACCATTAATGACAGCATCATGTTCCCAGTCCCTCAGGCTCACCAGTTAGATGTCATCCTAGACACCTTGCTGTTCCACATCCCCATATCCAATCTGTTGCCAACGCTCATCAATTTTACCTTTACAGCATCTCTCAAACACAACTCCCTCTCTCCTCCGATATTGCCCAGCTTGGTGCAAGCCCTCATCTCATCTCTGGACCACTGCAATAACCTGCTGGTAGGTCTGCCTCCCACCCCCATCAGCTGCCAGAGTGATCTTCACCAGTCCGACTGTACCATTCCTCTAGTAAATAAATTCCACTATTGTTCTCACCACTAAAAGTAAACACCTATTTGGCATCCAGAGCTCTTCATCACACTCCCCTGCCCACAACTACTCGTGGATTCAGTGACTTGGACCTTTTTCCTGCTCTTCAAACAAAGCACTCTATCTCAATTCTCTAAATATTTTTTCTGGCTGTTGAGGTTGAGAAGAGGGACCCCAAAAGTCCCAGATCAGCGTCGCAAGGTGTCTCAAAAGAATTTACAGGGATAAGTACTCACTATTTGGCAAAAACTGCTGGGAAAATTGGAAACTAGTGTGGAAGAAATTAGGGCTTGACTCATACCTAACACCACATACCAAGATAAGATCTAAATGGGTTCATGATCTAGATATAAAGAGGGACTTTGTAAGCAAGTTAGAGGAACGTAATATAGTTTATCTCTCAGACCTGTGGAGATGGAACAAATTTATGTCCAAAGAAGATCTGGAACTCCTAATTGAACACCAGATAGATAATTTTGATTATATTAAGTTAAAAAGTTTCTGTACAAACAAAACAAATGCAGACAAGATTAGGAGGGAAGCATCAAATTGGGAAATCATCTTTACATTTAATGGTTCTGATAAAGGCCTCATTTCTAAAATATATAGAGAATTGTCTCATATTTATAAGAATTCAAGCCACTCTTCAATCGATAAATGGTCAAGGGATATGAACAGACAATTTTCAGATGATGAAATTAAAACCATCTCTAGTCATATGAAAAGTTGCTCCAAATCACTATTGATCAGAGAAATGCAAATTAAGACAACTCTGAGGTACCACTACACACCTGTCAGATTGGCTAAAATGACAGGAAAAGATAACGATGAATGTTGGAGGGGATGTGGGAAAGCTGGAACTCTAATACATTGTTGGTGGAACTGTGAACGGATCCAGCCATTCTGGAGAGCAATCTGGAGCTACGCTCAAAAAGTTATCAAACTGTGCATACTCTTTGACCCAGCAGTGTTTCTACTGGGCCTATATCCCAAAGAGATCTTGGAGGAGGGAAAGGGACCCACATGTGCAAGAATGTTTGCGGCAGCCCTTTTTGTAGTGGCTAGAAACTGGAAACTGAAGGGATGCCCATCAATTGGAGAGTGGCTGAATAAATTATGGTATATGAATGTTATGGAACATTATTGCTCTGTAAGAAACGACCAGCAGGACGATTTCAGAGAGGCCTGGAGAGACTTGCCTGAACTGATGCTGAGTGAAACGAGCAGAACCAGGAGATCATTATACACAACAACAACAGTGTTACATGATGATCAATTCTAATGGACATGGCTCTCTGCAACAATGAATTGTCTCAAACCACTTCCAATTGTTCACTGAAGAAAACCATATACACCCAGAGAGAGGGACATGAAATATGGACCACAACGTAACATTTTCATGATCTCTATTGTCATTTGCTTGCATTGTGTTGCCTTTTTCTGATTTTTTTTTCTTGTAGATAGGATTTTTCTTGCATAACTTCTCAAGCATTTCAACATTATTAACATGTAGTGGACTTCCTGCCATCTAGGGGAGGGGAGGGGACTGGGGGTAAAATTTGTAATGGAAAGCTTTGTAAAGATCAATGCTGGGGAACTACCCATACATATGCTATGCAAATAAAAAGCTTTAATAATAAAAAAAAGAATTTGCAGGCTTGAATCCATCTCCTAGTCAAGGGCAAAGTTTTTTTAAAAGCAATATGATGCCATTACTGAGGGGACTGAATTCTAAGAGAATCCAGTAAAGAGACTGAAGCAAGGAGATATACTTACACAGCTTTCAATCATCAATATGTTAATTCTATGACCAAGGGTAAGATTAGGGAGCAATCTCCAGATGAATTAAGGGTGTTCTTCAGATAGATTGGGCGTGCTCAGTTTCCTGAGACAAATTCCAAAGCCAGAAGAACAAGGACTCATTAGAACAGAAGCCCCAAGGTCAGGGAACCCCAAAATCACATTGCATCATGGCCACCTCCCATGTCTGGAATGCTTTCCCTCCTCATATCTGCTTCCTATCTGTCTTAGCTTTCTTCAAATCCCAGCTAAAATCTCACCACTTAAAAGAAGCCTTTCCCAATCCCTCTTCATTCAAATGCCTTCCCCCCATAGATTATTTCCTGTTTATCCTGTAAATAGATTTTTTTATATTTGTTTTCATCTTGTTTCCTCAAAACTGCTCAAGGTCAGGGGCTTCTTTTGTCTATGTTTATATCCTCCCCATTTGGCACAGTCTCTTGAAAATAGTAGACATAAGGGCAGCTAGGTGGCACAGTGGATAGAGCTTCAGCCCTGAAATCAGGAGGACCTCAGTTCAAATTTGGTCTCAGACACTTAACACTTTCTGGCTGTGTGACCCTGGGCAAGCCAATTAACCCCAACTGCCTCAGCAAAAAAAAAAAAAAAAAAAAAAAAAAAAAAAGGAAAGAAAGAAAGAAAAAAGAGAATAGTAGGCATTTAATAAATGCTTATTGATGACTGGCTCTAAATGTATATGGCATCACACATAGCAAAGGCTGAATCCTCTTCTTGTGGCACAGAGGAAAGAGTGTTAGATTTAGAGTCACAGCAATGTTTTGTACTTCTGCTCTTTCTATTTCTTCTCAATAAGTATCCATTTATAAAAGCTAATTGACATTACTAATTGATATTACTAATATTGATATTTAAAGCTAAATGATACTGGGGTGATAATTACTAAAGGGTATAGATGACATAGATATTTAACTGTAACTGATGACTGAATTTAAGAACACATTGGAATGGGAGCTTGAGCCAAAGGCACCAGAGAAAACATCATTGTCCTTTGGTGGGGCAGGAGCTAGCCTTAACTCTGAGGATCTGATTCATCAATATGAATATGAGTTGGGAGAGGGACCCTAGTGTCTTTTTTTTTTAATTAGTTTAGTGGCAGAAAAGCTCAGAGTGAGACATTTTTGCAGCATAAAAAACTTAGAAGGTCAGGAGGAAAAGTTTATAACATTAGGGTGGAAGCCTGTTTGTTGTCCATACATGGAACAGCAGCAGCTCAGGCGCTCTTAGCCCAGAAATGGTAAGGGGGTTGGATAACTGGTCAGGAAGGGATGACAGGGGACCCTTTGCTGTCACTGGGCACAGCTGGCACTTATTGGCAACTCTATAGTTCCTATGTACTTTAGGACTGCAGTTTTAAGGAAGAAAGAAGCCCTGATCACAAGGGAGCAGGGACTCTGATCTTAGTTCTGAGGTGGAAAAGAGTACTAGCTCTTGTAACAGAGGGAAGCCAGGGGCCTTGATCTCAGTTCCAGGCCCAAGAGGAAGGCTAGCACTTGTGGCTGAAAGAGGGAGAGCATGGGACTCTTTCTGGATAAAGACCAGGACACCACTGACCACACCTCTCCCCATAGCACATCAACTTGGAAGCACCAAAATTTTGTAGACCCCAGAATTAGCTCTGAAAACAGCCACCCAAAAAAGTCTGAAAATTGATACAGGGCCTCCACACCTCCAGCTGAACAGAGCCCAGCTTTAACATAATATAACATAAGTTACAGGAAAAATGAGCAAATAAAAAAAGAACTTGGTCATAAAAAGCTACTATTATGGCAGGGAAGATCAAGACATAAACTCAGAAGAAGACAACAAATGTGACAACTACAAACAAAGCATCAAAGAAAAATGTTAATTGGATCCAAGGACAAAAAGAATTCCTGAAGCATTAAAGAAAGCAATAAGAGTGATAAAGGAAAAAATAGGAAAAGAAAGTGATATAAGAAAATTATGGAAGAACAATGAACTGCTTCATAAAAGAAGTACACACAAAACACTGAAGAAAACAATTACTTAAAAAATAAAATTGCCCTAATAGTAAAAGAAACACAAAAGCTCATTAAAAATAATAATTGTAATTTCTTAAAAACTGGAATTGGATAGTTAGAAGCCAATGACTCAATGAGACATCAAGAAACAATATAAAATCAAAAAAAAAAAAAAATCTCCTCAGAAAAACAACTGACCTGGCAAGTATACGGGGAAGAGATAATTTAAGGATATTCGACTACCTGAAAGCCATGATCAAAGAAAACATCATATTAGCAAAAAATTATCAAGAAAAACTGCCTTAAATTCAGAGAATAAAGTAGAAGTCAAAAGAATCTATTACTTCCTAAAAAAGATCCCAAAATGAACATTCCAAGAATATTATTGCCAAATTCCAGAGCACCCAGGACAAAGAGAAAATACTTCACGCAATCAGAAAATAAACAATTCAAGTATTGTGAAGGAACAGTGATGATCATACAAGATTTAGTGACTTCCACATTAAAGGAGCAGAGATTGGAATATGATATTTCAGAAAGCAAAAGGAACTGGAATTACAACCAAGAATAAACTATTCATCAAAACTAAATATAATACTTCAGGGGTAAAAATTTAATAAATAGAGGAATTTCAAACATTCCTGATGAGGAAACCTGATAAAGAAAATTTAACTTTTAAACACAACACTCAAAGGCAATTAAAGGGAACTTACATTGACTGTATAGATATGAGTTGATTGTTTTGAAATGATCTCCAAAAAACATAAATGGGTGAGAGAGGGGTACACTGAAAGAAAAGAGGGAAGGAAGAGATAGAGTAGGGAATTTTTTTTTCCACATAAAAGAGCTTTTATAATGGAGGGGGGAAATGAAGGGCTATTGGGCAATACTTGAACCTCACTTTCATTGAAATTGGTTCATAGGGAAGAATACACACACATACACACATTTACACATGCCCAGCTGTGTATAGAAATGTAAATTACCCAGCTGGGAAAAAGGAGAGAAAAGAGATAAGAGAAAAGGGGTGGGAGGATGGTCTAAGGGAGGCAATGGTAGAAGCAAAATAGACTTTTGAGGAGGGACAGGATAAAAATAGAAAAGAAGAAACAAAAAAAAATGGGGTGAAGGGAAATACACAGTAATCATAACTGAATGTGAATGGGATGAGCTCACCCATAAAACACTGAAGCAGATAATGGAACATATTAGAATATTTTGTATAAAAGAGACACACTTGAAACATAAAGGCACATATAGAATTAAAACATTGGAACAGAATCTAATACAATTCAGTTGAACTAAAAAAAAAAAAAGGAAGGGGTAGTAATCATCTCAGACAAAGCAAAAACAAAAATTGACAGGAAACTACATAATAGATAATGAAGAGTTGGTAGGAGTTAGAATCTGGGCTTTTTTTGGTAAAAAAACCTGGATCTTCTGTGATACTTACTTTTCAAATCCTCTAAAGCTAGCAATAAAACAATCAGGCAGAAAGTAGAGGAAAAAATACAGAATCCTAAGGGAAAGGCTAACTGAAGGATAGTTAATTGAATTCCCATGAGACTAAACAGATGACATAAGAAATGTCATTACATCAATTAGAAGAAGAAAGGAGAAACCAGATAACACAGAAAAGGAGCAAGCTGGATGATCTGGCTAAGTTACTGGGAGGTAACTTAGAAACTGCCACAATCAGCCAAACCTTTGTAGAAATGTAGATTGTGGCTTCTCAGAGTGGAATGATAATTGAGAACTATATGCAATGTGTCTTCAAGGCTACCAAGACACTGCTCCATTTTCCCATTTTCAGGTGTAAATTTGGAGGATGAGAATAAGGAAGCTTTTTTCCTTTGCTCTACTTATAAAGGAGGTGGGGAGATATTCATTTGATGTTTCATTTCTTTCAATTATGTATTTTCACAGATTATGTTATCATTTGCCTGGATGCTGTTGGCATGGCAATAACAATATCCAGAACCAAGATGAATTTAGAAGTCCTCAGGCTCTGGCTGAATGGGAATATAACACACTTAACAATAATAATAGGTAGCATTTACATAGCACTTTGTGGTTTGCAAAGTACTTTACAAATATCTCATTTTATCTTCATAACAACTTTTGAAGGTCGATGCTGTTATTCCCATTTCACAGATGAGGGAACTGAATGCAGGGGTCTTGCTCAGGGTAATTATAGCTGGTAAGTATCTGGAGATAGGATTCAAACTTAGGTAAATGTGAATAGAATGTGAATTCAAGTCCAAGATGGGCCAGTATCCTCTGTCACCCAGATGTTTTTGTTCAGTTTTGTCCAAAAGTGTTTATAGATGTTAATAGGTTGAATTAAGACTACCTGCTGTAGCATTTCAGGGACCTACTGTTTTGTTTTCTGTCTGCCACATATTATTCTAATATTCTAAATGGTAAATTATTTAAACTAATAGTCTTGCATTAATAATTTAGTCATGGGCAGCCTTTTTTGTACTGCTTTCTAACAGCTAATTAAGTCTAGCTGACCAAATGATAACAACTGCTAATCATAAGAGACAGTAAATCTGATGGGGTTTTATGAGGCTACAGCATTAGACAAGTACCATACTCCCTAGGAGACTGGCCTAAGAACCCAGAAGGGACATAGAGACCCAGCCCACCAGTGGGAGTTGGACTTGGAGAGTAGCTCCAAAGTTCATGCTCTGTTAGCTTTTCTGTTCCTTGTAAGTACTTTTGCTTTTTAGCTAAGAAGCTGACATCCCCCCTCTCCCAAAAGGATTCTCATCTTTTCCCTGCCCTCTATTTTCCCCTACTACATTCTTTTGGATCCCTGATCACTATGTCATGATAGCTCACCAAACAATTCGTATCAAATTTTGATGAAAAATATTAAAGTATATTTTGCTTTGCCCTTTCAAAAATTATGTTTATTCTATTTCTTGTGCTGCTTGCACATGTTATTTGCAAAACATAAGGGCTAGAAACTGGAAACTGAATGGATGCCCATCAATTGGAGAGTGGCTGAATAAATTATGGTATATGAATGTTATGGAATATTATTGTTCTATAAGAAACAACCAGCAGGACGATTTCAGAGAGGCCTGGAGAGACTTGCATGAACTGCTGCTCAGTGAAGTGAGCAGAACCAGGAGATCATTATTCACGGCAACAACAATACTATATGAGGATCAGTTCTAATGGCCATGACTCTCTTCAACAATGAAATGTTACAAACCACTTCCAATTGTTCAGTGAAGAAAGCCATAGGCACACAGAGAGAAGGATGTGAAATGTGGACCCCACAACATAACATTCTCATACTTTTGATTGATGTTTGCTTACATTGTGTTTCCTTTATCTGATATGTCTTCTGTGTAGATACGATTTTTCCTGCACAACAATGATAAGTTTGGAAATATGTATACATATATTCGATTTGCCAAATATTTTAACATAATTAACATGTAGTGGATATCCTGCCATCTAGGGGAGGGATGGGGAGTTGGGGGGAAAAATCTATAGCGGAAAGCTATGTAAGGGTTGATGTTGAAAAATTACCCATACATACGTTTTGCAAATAAAATAAAATTATTTTTAAAAAATAATAATTTAGTCATGGTTATGTTTTGAGGTGTGTGGTTTGGGGGGTTGTGTGTGTGTTTGTGTGTGTTTTTTAATTAAGGCTTCAAGTGTGGAATATGGGCTATCATGATTTTTTAAAATTAAATGTTATTGATATCTTTTATTTCTACACTGCCTAAAATCTCCTTTTATCCTTCTTTCCCCCTCCCAGAGATTCATCTTATATAGCACATGTTTTTTTAAAGAAAAAGGAAAAAGAAAAGAAAAAAAATACAGAAAATCAATCAGTGCATCAAAAAAAAATCTGAAAATATATGCAATATCCATATTTGCAGACTTCCCATCTCTATAAAGGAGTAGAGGTAAAAGTGTCTTCTCATATCTCCTCTTTGGGACCTGGCTTGGTCTCCGTAATTGTGCAATATTCTCATTTGATGGTGTGTGGGGGTTCTTTTCATTTAAATTGTTATAATAATTGTTTATATTGTTCTCTTAGCCCTGCTTACTTTACTCTGCATCACTTCATGTAAGTCTTTCCATGCTTCTCTGTATTCATCATAGCAAAAAAATAGAGTATGGGACATTCATATCCCATAATTTTTTTAGCCATTTCCCATCATTGAACATCTAATTTGTTTGCAGTTCTTTGCTACTACAAAAAGTAGTGCAATAAATATTTTGCTACATAGAGATACACATTTGGTACATATCTAGTAGTGAAATCTCTGGGTCTACAACTGGGATGTGCTGGTAAATGTTTGACACCAGTTCTTTGAGTAGGAAGTGAAACTTCAGGTTATTTGACTAGCATTTCTTTTATTACTAATGTTATGTATCATTCTTTCATATGGTTGTTAATAGTTTGCATTGCTCTTTTTGAGACTGTTCATATCCTCTGACCATTTATGTATCAAATGATAGTGGTTTTTATACAAAGGAATGATTTGGGATTTTACACAAAATGTTCCAAAAGATTTAATTTAATTTTAAACTAATAACTATGCTAAGATCTGTGTATGTATGTACATTTAGAGAGATCAATATAGAAATACTCATATCTATCTAAATATCTGTCTATAAATCTGTTGAGAAAATCATGTAGTTTTTAGATAGTAGGTAGATAAGATAGATAGATTTATAGGGTCCCAAGAGTCTTATAACTTTACTCCTATATTTAGTGGAAAAGCTTTTAGCATTTTCCCATTGTATATGATACTTGCTTTTAATTTTAAATACAAACATTATATGATATTAAAAAAAGTTCCTCTGTGCCTATACTTTTTCAAAGGTTTAAGCATAAATGAATGATTCACTTGGTCAGAGGCTATTTCTGAATCTAATTGAGATAAATCATGTGGTTTTTAGATGTTTTTGTTTTTATATGATTAATTATGTCAATCATTTTCCTAATGTTGAACCATTTCTGGTATAAATTCAACTTGGTCATGATAAATGATATCTTAGATAAATTGATGCAATTTGTTTGACACAATATTCACTAATGATATTATTCTACAGTTCTTTGCTCATCTTAATGTTTTGGTTTAGGTAATTAGAACTATATTTGTCTCATTAAAAAAGTCTGATAGAATACTTTCTTTCTCAATTTGTTAGAATAACTTATGTGGTTTTAGTATTAATTGTTCTTTAAAAGTTGGATAGAATTCTGTAAATCCATCAGGATAAGGAATCCCTCACTACCACCCTTTGATTGTTTCTTCATAGCCAGTTCTATTTCAAGAGTAGTCTGACTCTAATATTTTACAGTGATTTTGTTTTGAGGCACATGTATTTTTGTTTTACTCCGGGTTACAAATTTGGCTATAATGATTTTTTTAAACTTTCATGTATCTGGGCTACAAATTTTAACACATCATTACATCAGTAAAAACTTCTAATTGGAATAGAAATAGGAACATAAAAAATATAATTTCAATAACTATTTGTCAAATAAGGATCCTCTTATTTCACTTTTCCCTAGTATATTTTGAGAATCAAGTTTCCCCACTCAGTTTAGGGATTCCTCTCACAAGGCTAGGATGCATACTTAATAAGTCCATATTAATTGATCATCTCTTGCAAGTTAACTGTTTCTCATAACTCCTGTTCATTCCTCCCCTGGGACTGCCATTTTCTGCAGCCCCTTCACATCAGCATCAGATCATGGCTCTTTCTACTGTTCTTCAGCCATCTATCTTCTTCATCAATCAGCCATCTGCTTGCTCATCCTTCCATCTAGCTTTGATTTGGAATCTGCTGCCATCTTGGGCTCCTCTTCCTCCTTCCCTCCATGTCTCTCTTGTTCTGGTCATGATAACATTCCTTTGCACCACTGACATCTCATGGGAATTTGAAGCATGCTTTGTTTTGAGCTTTTAAATGTCATTGGGATATCACAAAAATTTCATATCATTACAGCACAAGAAATAGAATAAACATAATTTTTGAAAGGGCAAAGCAAAATATACTTTAATATTTTTCATCAAAATTTGATACGAATTGTTTGGTGAGCTATCATGACATAGTGATCAGGGATCCAAAAGAATGTAGTAGGGGAAAATAGAGGGCAGGGAAAAGATGAGAATCCTTTTGGGAGAGGGGGGATGTCAGCTTCTTAGCTAAGAAGCAAAAGTACTTATAAGGAACAGAAAAGCTAACAGAGCATGAACTTTGGAGCTACTCTCCAAGCCCAACTCCCACTGGTGGGCTGGGTCTCTATGTCCCTTCTGGGTTCTTAGGCCAGTCTCCTAGGGAGTATGGTACTTGTCTAATGCTGTAGCCTCATAAACCCCCATCAGATTTACTGTCTCTTATGATTAGCAGTTGTTATCATTTGGTCAGCTAGACTTAATTAGCTGTTAGAAAGCAGTACTTATTAAGGTGATAAAGTAAAAACAGTTGGTACAAAACACCCCTCCCCTCAAAAGTCTGTGACACATTTTTTTCACATATACATAAAGTGTCCAGTGGAAAGCTGAATTTTAGGGCATAGACATGGCAGGAGTTCCTGAAAGTCCATTTGCTCTGGTCTTCAAGATGTTTCCTTTAAACTCAATAGTTGACAAAAAGTGCTCAAAAAGTAGAAAGCACTCTGAAAAAAAAATTAAGTTTAGGCCAACAATTCATACTTTATACCTAGATGAGCTCAAAATAAATATATGACTAAGATATGAAAGGTCACCTTATCAATAAATTAGAGGACAAGGAAGTAATTATCCTTCAGATCTATGGATAGGGAAAGACTTTACAGCCAAAGAAGGGATAGAAAGGATCACATTAGATAAAATAAAATGGGCAATTTGATAACATAAAATGGATGTTTCCCCCACAAAGGAAGCCAATGCAACTAAAATCAGAAGGGAAACTTTACTGGGGAAAATATTTTTAACAAACTTCACTGATAAAAGATTTCATTTCTAGATTTATAAAGAAGTGATTCAAATTTATGAAATTAAAAGCCATTCCACAATTGATATATGGTCAAAGGATATAGACAGGCAACTCTCACAGGAAAACAATCCAAGCTTTCAACAGCCATGTTAAAAAATTATGTATATCACTAATAACTAGAGAAATGCTAATTAAAGCAACATTGAGATTCTACCTCATGTTAATGAGATTGTCAAAGATGAAAGAGATAATGACAGATGTAGAAGTGGTCACAGGAAAATGGGCACACTAATACATTGTCTGTAGAGCTGGGAATTAATCCACCCATTCTGGATAAAAATTTGGAACGGTACCCTAAAAGTCACTACACTGTACATATTCTTTGACCCAGTGATTCCTCTCCTAGGCCTATACAATGAAGAGAGGAAAGAACTCTAGAAAAATACTTACAGTCACACTTTTTGTAGTGGAAAAGAACTGGGAGTTAAGGGGGTATCCACCAACTGAGGGCCAACTGAATAAACTATAGTATATGACTTAATAGAATATTATTGTGCCATTAGACATGATGGAAGGGTTAGATCCAGAGAGATCTGGGAAGATTTGTATGAATTTAAGCAGAGTGAAATAAGAACTAGGAAAATAATTTTTATGATAACAACATTGTTGAAAAGCTTGCCAAACTCCAAGCTTGATTTACTCCCTCCAACTACTTTCTTCACTTTTCTTCACCTGCTACTAAACTAGAGTATTCAGGCCTTTCACAGACTCAGACTTGGGACTGCAGATTAGTTTTCCTGAAGATATCAGTCTATCTACAAAAGGTGTGAAGACAGAGTTTAGGAGTAGCCATAAGACATGGACTATCTTGTCAGTGATAAGGAGTTATGGGAAACAATGCCATTCATATATCAGCTAGTACAGGTCAAGGCTCTATTTTGGGGGCAGGATGACATTTAAACCTTAAAGTATAAGTAAAGGGTAACTTAGGTAACTTTATGGTGTGATGTTTTGTTACCTGCATATGACTTAATTATTTGAATATATGTAATTTGATGAAAGTTACATAATGTTCCCCTCCAATCTGTACATTTGTACCTGATGAAATTTGTAGGGACTGAAAATTACCTGAAGGAAAAAATAAATTTTAGATGGTATAAACAGTGATAGGAAATACATTTCCCAGAATGCTATTGGCTAAAGGTTATTCACAGAAAGAAATTTGCAAGGTAGACAGGACATGTGTTTTTATTTTCATTTTACAAGTCAACAAGCCCATTCTAACAATCCTCATTTCTTTACATTGCCAACTTTATATTTGGGGTAATGGGTGAAATATAACTGCACTCGTGTCCCAGGTGGGGGCTTGTCAAGTTTTCTATGAACTATTCAAAAAGACTATCATTGTCTATCTCACACATTGCAGTTTATCTGTGTCACAGAATATAGTCGTGTCACTCTTTATGCCTAGGTTTTGTTTTGGAGTGCAATTTATGTCATAGTCTTAGATCTTTATTGAATCCAGGGCTAGCACTCACTCATCAAGAGCAGTGGGAATTCAGGGGGAGGGAAGTGATGGTGTGTTGAATATGCTCTATTGAATATGGAGATGTATTGCAGCCTTTGGGGAAGTCAGAGAATGCATACTAAATACCCTCTGTCTGAGGGCAGTGTCACTTGGTGGCCAGATTGTACACTATACTCCCTCCCTTAATTAATTTTGTCAGTTGTCAAAAGGAGGCAAGGAGTTAATTGTAAATTGTTATTGCTCTTGAAGCACCACCAGGTGTACACCTACTCCATATACTGTCTTTTATAAATGAGAAAAAATAAATGAGTCCCAGTTAGGGGAATCACTGTGTTGAAAGGTATAAGCTCTTGGTATATCTATTGCCAGATTGCTTTCCAAAATGACTATACTGGTTCCTATTTCTGCCAGCAGTGTAATACAGTGACTATTTTTTTCTACAGTCCCACCATCATTTACATGGTTTCATTTAAATAAAAACTTGCCTGTGACAAAACGTTTTTCTTCTCTAAAAATAGTCCTTAAACATAAAGGGATCCACATGTGCAAGAATGTTTGTGGCAGCCCTTTTTGTAGTGGCTAGAAACTGGAAACTGAGTGGATGCCCATCAATTGGAGAATGGCTGAATAAATTATGGTGTATGAATGTTATGGAATATTATTGCTCTGTAAGAAACAACCAGCAGGACGATTTCAGAGAGGCCTGGAGAGACTTGCATGAATTGATGCTGAGGGAAATGAGCAGAGCCAGGAGATCATTATACATGGCAACAGCAAGATTATGTGATGATCAATTCTGATGGGTGTGGCTCTTCTCAAAAATAAGATGATTCAGGCCAATTCCAATAGACTTGGGGTCTTTTTGTTTGTTTTTTTTTTTAATTTTTATTAAAGCTTTTTATTTGCAAAACATATGCATGGATAATTTTCCAACATTGACCCTTGCAAAGCTTTCTGTTACAAATTTTTCCCTTCTACCCCTCACCCCTCTCCTAGATGGCAGGAAGTTAATGATGTTAAAATTCTTGACAAATCAAATGTGTGTATACATATTTTTACAGTTATCTTGCTGTGCAAGAAAAATCGTATCTACAAGAAGAAAAAAATTTGAGAAGGAAACACAATGCAAGCAAACCTCAATAGAGAGCGTGAAAATGTTGTGGTCCACATTTCATATCCCTCTCTCTGAGTGTATATGGCTTTCTTCATCACTAAACAATTAGAACTGATTTGAAACATTTCATTGTTGAAGAGAGCCATGTCTGTCAGATCCAATAGACTTGTGATGATGAGAGCATCTATACGCAGAGAGAGAACTGTGGGAACTGAGTATGGATCACAGCATAGTATTTTCACTTTTTTGTTTGCTTGCATTTTGTTTTCTTTCTCATTTTTTTTCCAGTTTGATTTGATTTTTCTTGTGCAGCAAGGTAATTGTATAAATATGTAGGCATATATTGGACTTAACATATATTTTTACCATATTTAACATAGATTACTTGCTATTTAGGGGAGCAGGTAGGGAGAAGGGATGGGGGAAATTGGAACACAGGGTTTTGCAAAGGTTAATCTTGAAAAATTATCCTACATATGTAGCTTTTGAAAATTAAAAACTTTAATTAAAAAGAAAAGAAAACGCTTTTTTAAAAAAAGTCCCTAAAGACCTCTTTCCAGCAGTCATCTGCTGCCTGAGTTGTCAATCAGCAAAGTCAGAAAAGATTTTAAGGAAGAAGGGAGACTTGATCTGGATCTTAAAGAACCCACAGCTGGCATGTCTCATTTCGGCCCACACCTAAGGAGTTTTAGGTAAATGCCTCCACTTCCTCGGGTTTCTGCCAAAGTTTCCCATTGCATCTCCAGTTGTCCTGATCTAAATCTGGCCACTGGACCCATGTGTTTCTGGAGGAGAAAGAATGCAAATCCACTTCATTTGCATGTCACCTCCCTAACGTCAAGGTTGTCTTGAAGAGTGAAGGTCAAACAATAATAGCATCTCTTATGTAGGGGTTAAGGAAATGGTGTCCCCAAGAACAAGGATTAGCTTTCTCCCCCAGGACCTGCAGTCTCACTTCCTAACCAGACCTCTCACTAAAGCCAAAAGGAGACAGGAGTATCTTTCATACTCTTTCTATTGTAAAAGACTTAATTAGCCCCTCCCGTGTCATCTTACTCTCACTTCTTCCTAAACTATGGGCCTAATTATTGTGATTTCCATCCAGATTAGAAGAGCTAAAATCTAACTGCACAAGGGTTTCTGGGACCTTTCAAGTGATTCACCTTCATTTCCCAGGCTCCTTCCCATCTTCCCACCTTCCCACTAAAGCTTCTACTTCAGAAAGGCAGCAGTCCATGGTCATTGCTGCTGTCTATCTGGTAAGTGCAAGTCACATCCCCATTGGTTTCAATTCCTCCACTCCCTCAAATTCTTCAGGCCTTCCTTTCCCACTTTACTGACTTGTCAAAATCACAGATCTAAGTTCTGTGTTGTTCTGGTCTTGTAAAGCCAGATCTGAGGAGTAAATGGGTTCAGGGTGATGTGCAAGACTATTCCCCACCCAGTCCCTTCTTCTCCCCTAGCATTTGAACTTCTGAAAAGGATTTTTATCTCAATTTTTACACTTTAGAAGTATTAAGTCTCCTTTCCCTGGGGTCTTTGAATTTTGTCTGATTTTTGGAGTGAAAGGCTTTGTCTTCTATTTTAAAACTTCTATTAATTCCAGCATCAGTAGGAGCATGTGACTGAGAGAAAGTTTTTGAAAATGGGAATTTTTGAAGAGGGGATCATTTGCATGGAAATCATGCTCTGACTTGCCAAACAATCCCAAATGAGAAAGTGCCCTGCTAAATGATGCAAAGGGCAGGAAGGGGCCATTCAAAAGGCAAGGGGGAAATGCAGACTCAAACCCATGATTTATAGGGAACTTCCAAGTTTCAGAGATAAGGGAGCCTGGTGCAACCCATCTGGAGGTAAAATCAATTTAATCCTGCAGTCTGAATTCAGCATAGTCAAAGAAGCATCCCAGGCTTTTTGGATCCTCAGCTTCCTACCTTTCCTCCTGGCTATCCTGTGTAATTCACGGTGGCCCAATGGGGAGAGAGAGAGTGGTCTTCTCTAAGCACAGTAATATTTTCTCATGCTCCTTTATAATGAGAATAGGAAATGCGACTGGGACATAGCTGGGAAAGCAGCCAACATTGCTGTTGAAATTGCTTCCTCGGGGCAGTTAGGTGACACAGTACATAGCGCACTAGCCCTGAAGTCAGGAGGACCTGAGTTCAAATCTAGTCTCAGACACTTAACATTCCCTAGCTGTGTGACCCTGGGCAAGTCACTTAACCTCAATTGCTTCAGCAAAAAGAAAAAAAAGACTATTAAAAATATAGCGCATCAGAACACCCCAAAAGATGGAGTAGCACATTTTGTAGCTCCCAGCCCCAGCCCCTGCTCCAGCCCAACCTCTGAATCAGTGGCAGTGCTGGAGGCTTCCAGATCTTTCAGCTCAGAGACACCAAAAAGGACTCTAGAAGGTCAGCAGGAAAGGTCTGTGGAACCAGAGGGGGAGGCCAGCCTGGACCTCTGAATCAGCAGCTGTGCTGGAGACTTCTGGACCTTTCTGCCCAGGGATACCAGGAAGGATTTGGAAGGTCAGTGAAGAAGGTCTGTGGCAACAGGGTAGGAGTCCAACATGCAGGCCATCTCGCCAGCCCCAACCCCAGGTCTCCAAAAACAGCTGCACAAAATCCCTGAAGTTTCCCTCCACCCTGGAAACAGAGCCCTACTTTAACAAAGAATAAAAAACCAAGTAATAAGCTAGGAAAATGAGCAGGCAACAGAAAAAGAAGAGCAAAACACATACTCAGAAGCTAATTAAGTCAAAGCTCCTACAGCCATAGCCTCCAAGAAAAATAAGAATCAGGCTCAGGCCATGAAAAACCTCAAAAGGGATTTTGAAACTCATAGAAGAAAAATTAAAAGAATTAAGTGGTACAAAAGGAAATACAAAAAAAGTTAATAGAAAATGCCTTAAAAAGCAGAGTTGACCAATTGGGAAAGGAGGTACAAAAGCTCCATGACAAAAATACTTTAAAAATAGAATTAAGCAAATGGAAGCTAATGACTTTATAAGCAATCAAGATACAATAAAACAAAAGTGGAATATCTCATTGAAAAAAAACAACTGATCTGGAAAACAGATCCAAGAGAGGTTATTTATTTTGCTGAAGCAATTGGGGTTAAGTGACTTGCCCAGGGTCACATAGCTTGGAAGCATCAAGTGTCTGAGATCAAATTTGAACTCAGGGTCTCCTGACTTCAGGGCTGGTGCTCTACCCATTGCTCCACCTATCTGCCCCCCAGGAGAGATTTATTAGTCTATCTGAAAGTCATGATAAAAAAAAAAAAGAGAGAACCTGGACATCATCTTTTATCAAGGAAAACTGTCTTGATATTCTAGAACAAAATATTCTATTTTTTTGGTAAAATAGAAATGGAAGAAATCTACCCATCACCTCCTGAAAGAGATCCCCAAATGAAAACTCCCAGCAATATTATAGCCAAATTCCAGAACTCCCAGGTCAAGGAGAAAATATTGCAAGCATCCAGAAAGAAGCAATTCAAGTATAGTGGAGCCACTGTCAAGATAGCACAAGATTTAGAAGCTTCTTTTAGAAAGAGGTAATCAGAAAAGTGATGTCATAATAAGGTTTGTTTACAAGGGAGGATGATACTTGTAACTCATTAGAGCTTTCTCATTATTATGGAAGTTAGAAGGAATATATATATACAGAGGGCACAGAGTTGAATATGAAGGGGTAATATCTTTTTTTAAAATGATGAAATTAAGGGATGAGACAGGAATGTACTGGGAGAAAAGGAAAAGAAGAAATGGAATGGTGCAAATTACCTTCCATAAAAAAAGAGGCAAGAAAAAGATTTTACTATGGAGGGGAAGAGAAGTAGGATCAGAATTGGCTGAAAGAGGAAATAACATGCCTACTCAATATAGGTATAGACATCTATATTATACTGCAGGAAAATAGGAGGGGAAATAGAAAAGAAAGGGGTGGGGAGGGTGATCAACGAGAAGGCATATTGGGAAAGGGAGTGCTCAGTACCAAAACACATTTAAGGAGGGACAATGTGAGAGGAGAGAATAAATGAAGGGAAATAACAATTAACAGTAGTAATTGTAAAAAAGAATTTCAAAGCAAGTTTTTCTGATAAGGCCTCATTTCTTAGACATAGAGGGAACTGAGTCAAATTTATAAAAAAAAAAAAAAAAAAAAAAAAAAAAAAAAAGCCATGGCCCAATTGATAAATGATCAAAAGATATGATCTGTGCCCAAAGGACTACAAATTCATGTATATCCTTTGTCTTAATAACACCACTATTAGTCATGAATGCCAAAAGAAATTAAAAAAAAAAAGTTAAATGACCTATATGTACAAAAAAAAAATTCATAGATTTCTTCTCAGGAAAAAAAAAAAGAAATTGAGGGGATGTCCATTAATTGGAGAATGGCTCAATAAACTATCATATGTGTTTGTGATGGAATATTATTGTTCTTTGGGAAATGATGAGCAGGATGATCTCAGGAAAAAAAAAAAGAAAAAAAAAAAAAACCTGGAAAGTTCTCCATGAGCTCAAGTAAAGTGAAATGTATTGTATACAAAGCAATGTTCTGGGATGATCAGCTATAAATGACTTTATTAGTCTCAGTAGTACAATCATCTGTGATTATTCTGAAGGACTTATGATGAAAAATCCTACCCATATCCAGAGAAGAAACTGATTGTGTTTGAATACAGATTGAAGCATTCTTTCTTTCTCTTTTTTTTAAACTTAATTTTTCTTAAAGATTTTTATTTTCATTAGGGTGAAAAATCTATGTTTTTTTTCACTACTTGACTTTTATGGAAATGTTCTGCAAAAACTTACATGCCCTTTCTTAATTGTGGGTGGGGATAAAGGAAAGAACCTCAATGGGCAGAAGAATCAAGGGAAACTTAAACAGAGCAACTGAGGTAAAATGAGACAGGGAAACTGTAGCACAGCAGATCCACATGTGCAAAAATGTTCATAGTAGTCCTTTTTGTAGCAATGAACTGGAAATTGAGTGAATGCCCATTATTATTCTATAAGAAATAATAAACAGACTGATTTCAGAAAAGCCTGGGCTTACATGAACTCATGCTAAGTGAAGTGAGCAGAACCAAGAGAATATTGTATACAGCAACACGATTATGTGATGATCAACTGTGAATGAACTTGACTCTTTTCAACAATGAGATGATTCATGGCAATTCCAATAGACTTGTGATGGAGAGAATCATCCACATCCAGAGAGTATTAGAGACTGAATATGAATCTTTTTTGTGTTTCCCCCCCCTTTTGAACTGATTTTTCTTGTGCAGCATGATGAAAATGGAAATATGTTTAACCTATATTGGTTTGCTTGCTGTTAGTTGGGGATGGGGTAGGAAGAAAGGGAGAAAAATTTGGAACACAAAGTTTTGCAAAGATGAATGTTGAAAATTATAATCGCTAGTGTTTGATAAACCCAAAGACCCCAGCTTTTGGGATAAGTACTCACTATTCGGCAAAAACTGCTGGGAAAATTGGACACTAGTGTGGAAGAAATTAGGGCTTGACCCACACCTAACACCACATACCAAGATAAGATCTAAATGGGTTCATGATCTAGATATAGTGATGTTGTAAGCAAATTAGAGGAACATAGGATAGTTTACCTCTCAGACCTGTGGAGATGGAATAAATTTATGTCCAAAGAAGATCTGGAACTCCTAATTGAACACCAGATAGATAATTTTGATTATATTAAGTTAAAAAGTTTCTGTACAAACAAAACTAATGCAGACAAGATTAGGAGGGAAGCATCAAATTGGGAAATCATCTTTACATTTAATGGTTCTGATAAAGGCCTCATTTCTAAAATATATAGAGAATTGTCTCATATTTATAAGCATTCAAGCCTCTCTCCAATCGATAAATGGTCAAGGGATATGAACAATTTTCAGATGATGAAATTAAAACCATTTATAGTCATATGAAAAGTTGCTCCAAATCACTATTGATCAGAGAAATGCAAATTAAGACATCTCTGAGGTACCACTACACACCTGTCAGATTGGCTAAAATGACAGGAAAAGATAACGATGAATGTTGGAGGGGATGTGGGAAAGCTGGGACTCTAATACATTGTTGGTGGAACTGTGAACGGATCCAACCATTCTGGAGAGCAATTTGGAGCTATGCTCAAAAAGTTGTCAAACTCTGCATACCCTTTGACCCAGCAGCATTTCTATTGGGTTTATATCCCAAAGAGATCTTAGAGGAGGGAAAGAGACCCACATGTGCAAGAATGTTTGTGGCAGCCCTTTTTGTAGTGGCTAGAAACTGGAAACTGAATGGATGCCCATCAATTGGAGAGTGGCTGAATAAACTATGGTATATGAATGTTATGGAATATTATTGTTCTGTAAGAAACAACCAAGAGGAGGATTTCAGAGAGGCCTGGAGGGACTTGCATGAATTGATGCTGAGTGAAACGAGCAGAACCAGGAGATCATCATACACAGCAACAACAGTATTACATGATGATCAATTCTGATGGACATGGCTCTCTGCAACAAAGAATTGTCTCAAACCAATTCCAATTGTTCACTGAAGAAAACCATATACACCCAGAGAGAGGGATGTGAAATGTGGACCACAATATAACATTTTCATGCTCTTTGTTGCTGTTTGCTTGCAGTGTGTTTCCTTTCTCTGATTTTTTTTTTCTTGTAGATAGGATTTTTCTTGCACAACAACTTGTCAAGTATTTCAACATTATTAACATGTAGTGGACTTCCTGCCATCTAGGGGAGGGGAGGGGACTGGGGGTGAAATTTGTAACAGAAAGCTTTGTAAAGATCAATACTGAGGAACTACCCATACATATGTTATACAAATAAAAAGATTAAAAAAAAAGAAAGAAAATTATAATTGTATGTATTTGGAAAAATAAAATACTATTAATTTTTTTTTTTTTTTTTAGATGAGGGGGTTAAGATAGATCAGCAGTATCAAAGTCAGGTAGAAATGAGGGCCACTAATCCATATATAAGGATCCCGGGAGGCCACATGCATACTAAATTTTTAAATGTAGTATTATCTATATTTTATTGCAGTTTTATTCATTTTGCTAAATATTTTTCAATTGCATTTAAATTTGATACCCACTACATGAGAGCATTAGTTATGGTCCAGAAACAGCTGCATGCTTGACACCTTTAGGCTAGATGACCTCTGAGATCCCCTCTAGTTCCCATAGTCCTGTAATAATTAGGGTAATTTAGTCTCCACAGGGTTATGAAAAATTGAATTGGAGAAAGGAAAATTAAATTAGAAAATTGAAACTTAAGAAATGGGAGGCTGGGACCACAAGAACATCAAAGAATCAGGGGTAGAGGTTTTAGATTTGAACAGGAATCCTCCAGACTTTTTCCCTCTCAGGTTATCTTCCCTTATAAGGATGCAAGCTCCTTGGGGGCAGGGATTGACTATGTAATGAGGGGTGAAAATTCAGATTCTGCAACTTCAGTAACGTTCTATTAATGGGGAATCTGGGGAGGACTTGCCCTTCAGGACAGGAAATAAAATACTGCCTTGGCAGTTTCAAAGGTGTGCCCATTCTTGCAGGAATGCAAAATAAAATCTTTCCTGCATTCATCTGTGAAGCTCTAGGTAAGATCTTTTGTCCCACTGATGAGATCCCAAGGGTGGGTGTGGTAGGCAGAAAGTAACTAATCCCATCAGGAATTGGGACTTGTGGCCCAAGGATTCTGCACTGAACCTCCTTGGCTCACTCACCTGTCCCACCCCCCAGGCCCTTTATGGTGTCTCTTCTCCCCTGTTTAGTTAACTCTTTAGGATTAACCTGCCAGCTAAGGCCCCAACCTTATAGGATGTTTCTTTCCTCCTAGTAAATGGCAAGTTCCACTTGTCCTTTCCATCATTAATTATTAAAACCCCTCTCTAAGCTCTCCCAATGCTATTTCTTATTTACCATTCCAGCTATCTATTCTCTCTCTTCATTTTTTCTGTGAACTCTTCTCCTAAATAAGCCTAGCTTTTGTCAAAGAAAAGGCCATTGTGATTGTTCCCAGGATCGAACCCCAATGTTGGGTGCTCTTCTCAAGTACGGCACCTGGGGCCTTGTCACTTGCTACATCAGTCGTAGCTCCATGATGGCTGGAGGCCCAAGGAGAGACGACCCCTGCAAAGCCCTAGTCCTTCCCTTCTGCTAGGAAACCTTCCCTCCCTGCTCACTTATCCAGATCCAGGGAGAGAAGGAAAAAGAACTATCAGCCACAGCTCTTTTTTGGGGGGGGGAGGGGGAAGAGGGGGTGTAAAAGAGGAGGGAAAGATGAAATTAGGGAGATATCTAGTGAGACAGCTGAATTAGTGGCAGCCAAAGGCCCCGAAATGGAAGGGGAGTAATCCCGTTTTCAGCCTGTCCATCACTGACTAGTGTGCAGGCTATGGTCTACTACTATGCAGAGCTATCAGAAGGAAATTGTGCTGTGGATCCATTTGATCAAGTGCTCTTTTCTCACTGTGCTTTCTCAGACAGCTTCCCCAAGGAGTTCACCCATGCTTTCTAGAGTTACTAAAACCAACATTTTCCTATAAAAAGCCAAAGCAGAATTGGGAGAGGTTTTTAACCCAAGCTTCCCAGAGCTGATCTCAGTCAGATATGATACCAGAATTACAGCTCTTATCTCTTAAAAATTGATCAAGAAATATATGGATAAGGGAGATGCAGCCTTGGCCTGTGAAGGGAGGAGAAACTGCCTCGAGAGCCGAAAGAGAACTCTTATCAGAGCCCACCATTCATGGACCCACTCACTGGCCCCCTAACCCACTAGAGAGGGTATGTCCAATTCATTAACAATCATGAGTTCTCACTTGATTTGATTCCTAGCTCTCTGAGGTCAGGTCTTTGAGCAGTTTTCACAGCCTTTGAGGACAGTGATCACTGTCTTCTTAATACTTTCCTCTTTTTATGTTTCAGGTCTGAAGAGGAGCCACTTTCCTCTGACCACAGCTTCCATCTTCAGCTGCATGTGACTCCTGAGGGACCACAACTAGGGGACCGGTTGGACAACTCCCCTAGGCTCCCATATGAATTCCCCTTGCACCAGAAGACTCCCACTTGCTGCTGTGCCATCTGATCTATAGCCTTGGGTAAGAGCTTTCTGGATTTCTGTATCCCCTGAGGGAAGGCTGCTAGAGGCCCACTGAGTGACTTCCATCTGTGTTAGCTCAAGGCAACCCCAACCTGTTCAGTGTACCCCAACCTCCCAACCTGGAAGTTGAAAACCATCTAAGCAAAGCCATCTCAGACTCCATCACCTTTGGCACCTGTGCCTTGAGGGAAGAGAAAGAGGAAAAGTCAGTGGGAAGAGGGACTTTCATCTCCTATTGTGCAATTCCCAGTCTGATTTCCAGCCTTTAATATGTAATGTAATGGAGCATGTCATCTGACCACCAGTCTTTAGCTTGATCTCCAGCCTCCTCCTTGGAGTGGTCCCCTCCCTCAGTGATGAGCATTCTCACATCTGGTCATACCCTACACATCTCATTGAGTCTGAGCCCTGTGACTCACTATCTAATCCCGATTCCGCAAAGCCCACCTCTCAGTTACTTAATTCTCATCCTCCTTGACTCTTCTATTCCAAAGATCTCACTTGTTCCACTGTAGAATTTCTGCTCCACAGACAACAAACCTCCCTTCATCCTAAATCTTTTCCCTCTCCTATTCCTTCCATCTTTTAGCTATCACTGAGATCTGGCTCCTCCACACAGCATCCCTGGCCCCCTTTTTCAATCCTGAATACACCTTTACTCATCTCCCTTCCTCAAATACTTTTAACCATTCAGCTTCTCAACCTACTTACTTCTACCTCAGCCATACACAGATAGTCATATCCTTGATCTTGCTCTCCCCTAAAAATGCACCACCTCCATGTTCAAGAATTCCAAAATCCCTTTACCTAACCTTATCTTATAGGCATCCAACTCCCTCCCTACCTTCCCTTAGCAAACCCTGCTCTTTATCCACCCTGTGACTTTCCCCCTGCACTAGCCCCTCTGCTCCTTTCTGCATTTTTTTTTTTTTTTTGGCTGAGGCAATTGAGGTTAAGTGACTTGCCCAGGGTCACACAGCTAGGGAATGTTAAGTGTTTGAAACCAGATTTGAACTCAGGTCCTCCTGACTTCAGGGCTAGTGCTCTATCCACTACACCAACTAGCTGCCCCCCTTTCTACATTTTCGACCCCTTGGTGAACCAGTTCAATTCAACATTGACCTTTAGATTGAGCCCCAGATCCTTATATCAAAGGTTTCACCCTGATAAACCTCAGTAGATCACTCACCATCTGCTGTCATCACTCCTACACAAATGCTGAAGGACATAGACAAATCTATGAGACTGTTCTGACCAAGTTCATTATATATTTATGATGCATTCTCTTACCTGGGCCCTCCCTGCTTCTAGGCAATTACTATACCTCTTCTATCACGGCCTACTCTCCTCGGGAGCTCTTCCAAACATCCCTCCTCAAATCTTCCACCCTCTCAGCTGAAAACTTTGCCTCATTATCTAATAGCCATGAGCTTCCTCTTCTCTCGTCTTCCACATCTCCTTTCACTCAGATGGCCTCTACCACTCTCTTCTTCTTCACCTCATTTCACATGATGAAATCCATATTCCTTACCAAGGTTAATCCCTCTACCTGCTTAAGAAACCCCTTTCCACTCTTTCTTCCAATAGCTTGCTCCCTTGGTTATCCGCACTCTCACTTATTTTAAATCTCTGTCATGTCTCCTTCCTTGCTGCCCCTAAACATACTCATTTCTCTCATTCTCAAAAAAATTCTCACTTTGTCCTTTCATTCCTACTAACCAGAGTTCTAGATCTCTTCTGCCCTAAAGGCCAAACTCCTTGAGAAAATCATCTACAATCAGTACTTCCTTTTGCTCCTCACTCTCCTCTCAAACCCTTGCAATCCAGATTTATCATTCCACTGAATTAGCTCTTTCTGTTTATCAGTGATCTCTTTGTTGCCTATGCAATGCCCTTTTCTTAATCCTCATCCTCAACTTCTCTGCAGTCTTTGCCACTGTTGAACACTGTCTCCTCCTTGATCCTTATTTCTCTAGATTTTAGGAATACCACTCTTCCCTGGCTCTCCTACTTGACTGCTCTTTTTTCAGTCTTCTTTACTGGATCCTCCTCTAGATTACCTCTAGCTAAAATTGTCCCACAATTATCCTTGAACCTTTCTCTTCTTTTATATTATTTCATTTGATGATCTATCTCATCAGTTCCCATGGATTTAATCAACACCCTTGAGCTGATGATTCCTAAATCTACTTATTTGGTCCTAATTTCTTTGCTGAACTCCCATTTCCAAATGCCTTTCAAACATCGCAAATTGGATGTCCAGTAGACCTTTTAAACTCGAAAGGTCCAGCACTGAAATCATCTTTCCCCTCAATTTCCTCCCTTCTCCAACTTCCCTGTTACTGGTGAAGATAACACCATCCTCCCAATCCCTCAGGCATACAATTTAGGAGTCACTCTGGATTCACTACCTGCCTTCCTCCATATCCAATCAGTTGCCAAGTCCAGTTCCTTTTTTCCTTCACACCATCTCCTGTATATGGCCTCTTCTTCCCTCTGACATTGCCCCCACTCTGATGCAGGCCCAAATCATCTCAGACTTTGCCTATTGCTACTCATCTCTCCTCATTCCATTTAATCCTGCACATCAAATTGCACATTTGACCATTTCACCATCCAATTTAGTCAACCCCAGTGGCTCTCTATTGCTTCCAGGATCAAATATAGAACTGTTTGGCTTTTAAAGTCCTCTATAATTCTGTTCTTTTCTATTTTTTTTAAGTCTTATTCCATGCACTCCCACTATATACACTGCAATTCAGTGATACTGCCCTCCTTACTGTTCCTTGGAACAAGATACTCCATCTCCCAATTCTGGGCATTTTCATTTGCTGTCTCTCATGCCTGGAATAATCTCCTTCAACTCTATCTCCTAATTTCCCTGACTTCCTTTGAGGATCAGCAAAAATTTCACCTTCTGCAATGAGTCTTCTCCATCCCCTTTAACATAATCACCTTCCTGTTGCTGATTAACTCCATTTTAACTGGTTTACCTCGTACTGCTGTATGCAGGCTGTCTCCCCCATTAGATTTTAAAGTTACTTGAGAACAGGTACTCTTTTTCCTCTTTTTGTATCCCTAGCGCCTAACCCAGCAGATGCTTGATAAATGCTACCTGGCTGACCACACAGGCAAGTATAGTGGATAGAACACTGAGCTTGGAATCAAAAAGAACCAGCCTCTTACTAGGTGAGTGACCTTGGCACCTCACTCACCCTCTCTGGGCCTCATTTTGCTCATCTGTAAAATAAGGGGGTTGGACCGAATGGACTTCTAAGGGCCCAGCTATATTTATGATCTTAGTAACTCTGGAGCAATATTCTGGACTTCTAAAAACAAAATTTCAATCAAATACAGGGTTCTTCTATCCCAATTAAAGTTTTCTAAATGATAATAATCTACTCACCTAGAAATAAAAGTTTTTCTGAGGCCACATGGTTTAAAATGAACACAGCCACTCCCCAGGAGAAACTGCACCATGAGTAATTGAACAATTACCTCTTTCAAAAACAAGTGTCCTTAAATCCTTCATCAAAACCCAAAGATCAATTTCATTAAGTCCCTTTAAGCCCTCAGTCCTTGCTTCTTTAACATCTTTGACAGGCTGAATTTCCATTAGAGCATCAGAATGACTTTTCCCTTAGATATATATTCAAGCCTTGACTAAATATCTCAACCAGATCACAAACTATTTACAAAAGGCATGGCAAATAGACCTGTTCCTTGAGAGAATCAGTATTGAGAACATGAGCCTCAAGAGTTCTTTCAAGAAGCTCTTCCTGGGAAACATAGCAAAGGAGAGAGATTCCTCCACTCTGGACAGGCAACACATTTCTCTTCACCTTGTTAATATTTTGTTCTTTCCCAAATGAATTTATACACTGCGCCACCTAACTGCCCCCCCATTTCCCAAATGAATTTAAAGCAAATTCTCACAACTATTCATCATGCATCATCAACAAGGCACCTTACAAGGGACTGATGAACAGGTTCCAAAGTAACTTGGCTCAGATGCCTTGTCTATGAGATTGAGATATGGGAAACAAGAAGGCAAAGACTAGGCAAAGTAAACACTGGTAAATAATAGAAACTACATAGTCACTCTTGCAAGTAAATGCACCTCTCTCTCTGTATTTTGCCAAAATCCCTCCCCCCTGCCAATACCTCTCTTCTCACTCACTGACTATAATACCTTGATTATTCTTTATTAAATTTGGTCAAATAGCAGCAAATTCATGGGAGAAATTGGAACATAACCCAGATCTCCCAATTCTGGCTCTTTGTACCTATAAAACAAAAAGTTCAACTTGAGCAGATGCTTACCCCTCTGTGCTCATTTCTTCATCAGTAGGGGAGGTACAGACTTGATTTCTTTTTGTACCTCAAAAACTGTCAATATAATAGATTTCCTTTGAAATGCCATGTATTTTATTTTACGCATTTAAAGACATTATTCTGAGGAGTTCCATTAGACTGACTACCAAAAAGGGTCTACAACATCAAGAACCCCTGGACTAGAGGTACTTCAAGGTCAAGTTCTACCTTCTAAACATGTTTTATAGCCACCACCAGGTGAGTTCAGGCAGACATAGCCTTCTAACCTGGTCTCCATTCTTCAAATCTCTACCTTCTCCAAACCTTCCTCCACAAAACTTTCCATGTGACATCTCTGAAAAACAGGGTCTGATTAGCCAGTCCCCTGATCAAAACCCTTCTAGGATGTGCCTGACCACATAAGTCTTTCACAGTCTAGCTCCAGTCTATCTTTCCAGATGTTACATAGTACCATCCTTCAAACATACTTTCTAGTCAAACTGTCCTAGTTCTTCCTTGTACAAAGTGGTGAATTTCCCTTTTTCTGCCTGCACAGGCAAGTTAGTTTTCCATTCCTGGAATTCATACTTTCATTCTCATATCAGAGAATCCTTGCTTTCTTCAAAGGTCAGTTCGAGTATTCTTCCAGGTTTCCTGACCACACTACCACTACCAAATTGCTTTCTACTCCACACTTACTAATCTGTGTCTTAGAGGCTTCCTCTGACACAATGAAAGCTCTTTGAGACCTTTTCCTTACTTACTTGAGGGAACACCCCTCTATCAGCCACCCTTCTGACTTCCTCTAACAAATACTTCCATTGTCTCCCTTTCTAATCCATTCTTTATACCTGTTGGTCACCTCACTCTTCTCATCAAAAATCTTATTTCCCATTACTTTACATACAAAGTTTGGTTGTCAAAATCTCCCACAATCTGGCAACACCCTATCTTTTCAGCTTTATCTCACATTACTCCTCTTTACCTAATAACATTTCTACCTGACTGTAACAAGTCTCTGCCCTCCTAACACATTTAGTGTTCATGCTTCCATCCATGCCTTTGTTTGGGCTGTTCTAAAAATATCTTAAAGACCACCTCCTCCATAAATCCTTCCTGATCCCTTTGATTAACTGTCTTCTCCCTTGTACCTCACATAGAATGTTGTTTTGCAACTTTTGAATATATTTGACACACATTTTTTCATTTAATACCAAATCACATTTTCAGCCTCCCCAAGATACTAAGTTACTGAATGTTGCTTGGCTGGATTTTGTCAAGTCCTTTTTTATACATTTATCATCCATCTTGCTGTGTTGGCTGTTAGTGTTGGACCTCCTATGACACTGTAAGCTCCTCAAGGGAAGGGTCTTATTTAAATGTTTTATTTCAATAGCACTTACTGTATTACACACAGTAGATGGTTAATCACTGTTTGCTGCATGGTGCTAGGATCCTTGTGAGGCTTGGTTTCAGAGACAACATCACTTGTCTTTTAAGCCAACTACTACAATCCAGAACCAGGTTTAACAGACCTTAAGTTAAACAGCACAGGCCAGACAGCATGGAACAGTAACCCAAAGGAAAAACAGAGCCGGAGTAGACAATAAACATGATTTGTTTTTTCTTTTAATTATGTACCAGATAGAAAAGGGGAAAAAATAGTGATTGTTTTTCTTCACCCCCAACAATTCTGTTTATCACGGTGGAATGGGAGAGAAATTTGTTGACCATAAGTCTTGCTCCTGCCCTGGAGTTAAGTTCCTTCTTTCCCTTTGCTTCCCATCATTTTGGGGGCAAGAGCAAATAGGTTAGGCAGTAATACTTGTGCTTCTGCAGCCACAGTGGCAACGTAGCCGCCATCTTCTCTCCAGACTACTGTTTCACTCAGCTCCTGCTCTATCTCTGATTCACCAAAGGGCAGAGACAGAAACAAGAATATGGTAGCCTCAAGAGGCAACAGTAGGTAGTGTGTATTCTGACAAATAAATAGAATGTGGGAGGCATATACCAAGATGGCAGAAGGGTTTCAAATCCTTCTGCTTCTATTGCACAAATTGGCTCAGATTCCCCTATCCTTAGCAGTGGTCTATCTGCAAAAGAAAATTCTTCTGAAACTTGAGCAAAGAATTCATTCTTGTTTTACAGGATCATAGAAAGGAGGTTTGTTGTGTAGTTTGTTCGGGGTCTTCTGACCATACCCCAACAAAGGCAGAGCAAGGGGGAAGCCTCTTGCTTTGTAAGAGATGGGACCTGGCCATCCACAATCCACAAAGGATGGCTCCACAATCACCCAGGTCTCGCCACTCCAAATTCAAATTCGAGTCAGTGAGAGCCAGAGGTGACACCACCTTGAATTACTCAATTTTTGAGCCTAAAAAACTTGATGCAATGATAATAAAGAGCAGAAACTTTTATACTGTTTGTTTTCTCCTTGAAGAAGCAGCAGTTAAGTCCCCTTGAATAAAACTTGTCTGATTCTCCTCACCAGTGAAAATGGAAATGGGTAGGAATAAGTTATTTAAGTAAACTTTTATAAACACCTAGGGAAAAGATGACAAGTCCCTCTAACCAAAGGGAGAAAAACTGTCTAAAATCTCTCACCTTTGTTGGCTGGAACAAAATTCTAGTGGGAGTTGGTGGGTGAAGACAAACATAACTGGGCCAAAGTCAAGGACTGCAGGCTATATGGAACAATAGGTCAAACACAGGACATCATAGATTGTGGCACTATAAAGATGAGAAGACAGACAGGTCCATGACACCAGCTGGGAGCAAGCCTTTGGAGCAAAACTTCCAGAAATTACTTCTGTCCTGTAGTAACTGGGAGTATCCAGCTAAATAGAGTAGTCTTTCTTCCCCATCCCATCAAATTCTTAAGAGTTTTTTCAGTTAAATAACTATGTACAAACACGCACGCCTGATATCTCCTTAATGTAGAAGTCCTGGGATAACATTAGAGAGTGGGTTCCAGCTGTCTTTTGGAAGATTCATGGTTTGGAAGCAAACCTGCAGAGAAGAGAGAATTGCTGAGCAATACAAGACAGACCTGAGCCAAAGAGAGAGGAGACAGTCCTGATCTTTGGCAAATATGTGGCACAAATGACTAATTCCAACCCACAGTGCTTTTGGTGACCTCAGGGCCTATCCTGGGATCCTCCAACTAACCAGCCACCTAGCTAGCTGGGGTGCCAAAATCCCAACAGAAGACCCGTGTTAACATGTGTCCATACCTCCTTCTGAGAGGGACAGTTTCTCCAACTCAGCTTCAAGCTCAGCATCTGAAATGCTGGGATTAGGCACATTGGTGGAGAAGAATGGCTTGTGGGGAGTATCAGGCAAATCCAGAGGTTCTTTGGTGGTGTCCTGGAGGAGGATATCCAGTTCCTTCTCCAATTCCTCGCTGTCGCTATCTGGAGAGAAAACAAGTCGAGAAGCACGTAAATCCCTACAGAGGGAAAATGGTCAAGACTCAACACTGGCAGATAATAATTAAAAGACAAACCATGACTAAGTCTGTTAAGTTGGGAATACACTGTAAGCTATATATGGAATGCTATTTTTTATGGAATCACTAAAGAAAAGGGCACTCAAAAGGAGTTTCTTCTTTAGCAGATTGGAAGAAAATATATACATATATATAAAGTAGTAAGGCCTCTCTCCTAACCCCAGGGAACCTTTTGTGGCTTTTAAGGGAATGCAGTTTCCCCAGTGAGAAACAAAAACCGTTATCATATCCTCATATCCAAGGAGACTCAGATACAAAAGGTACCTTAAATCAGAATGGGAATAGGGCCATGAAGAGACATGTCATTTCCTGCAGCTGCTTTCATGTTAAGTGTCAGGCACACAGGCGGGGCTCTGGATAAAGCCCTGTCTGCTGTCACATGTGGGGAAAATGTGGCCAAATGAAGAAAGGTATTTTTTGGACAACTCACCTAAGCCATTTATCCCCACCCCAGCCAGAGTCTGAGAAACTTCATCCTGGGTATCACAGAGCTGTAAGAGAAATAGGTGAGATCCTGAGCCAGAGTGCTTCTAAATAGTAAAAAATGTAGAGATGACAAAGGAAATGTCAAATACTCAGAAATGGAAACAATAAATCCAAGTAGGACCACAATAACAAAAAAAAAAAAAA
>JAJPUD010000534.1:374533-418431 GCA_023553655.1 Myrmecobius fasciatus | reverse complement strand
CCCCCCCTACCCCCAGCCATCAATCAGTGAAAAAGAGCGACAAGGGAAGATATGGAGCCCATGCTGTGGCCTCTTCTCATGGGCCAAATATAAAGAATCAATAAGTATTGATTGAGAATCTACCAAGTGACAAATACCATGGGGAATAAAATGATAAATAAGACCCAATCATGGAGTTCATGTGGTCGAGGGCAGTAGTATCAAATTCAAATAAAAAGAAATCCCTGTAGGCCACATATTGACTTAACGACTTGTTAAACATTATCTAAACTGTATCATGTTTTCATTCATTTTGTTAACTATTTCCCAATTAAATTTTAATCTGCTTAGGGCTGGCATTTGTTTTGCAGGCTGAGCCTGACACTTCTGGTCAGAGGACATTCCACAGGATTTACTCTAAAGTGAGCTACCACTGACAGCCAAGAATAAGGAGCATATCAGCAGACAGATGCATTCCCAGACCAACAAGCACTGGAGAGGGAACTGTGCCTTAAAGGAAAGACTAGTGTGCTTCATTACCAGACCTGGTTAAATGAAGTCATTAAACTGTCTAACTGGCTTTTCCAGCAACTATCTCAATAGCTCTCCATTATAGTCACAATCTAAAGCACATTCCACAACGATAAGAAAGACTTAAGAAGTCCCATTAATCCTGGACAATGTGGAATAAACATAAAAAGGGACAGGTATGTTCACCCCCTCAGTTTTTCCTCAAAAAGTATATCATGGCATCCTTGACTTCCTTCAGACATTCGCCTCCACACACAAGCCCCTAAGTCTGTCTTCCCAGATCACAAAATATCTCAACAAAGAGAGCATTAGGATTTGACAAATATGCTCTGGATCTGGGAAATGGTATCCAAATTTAAGAACTAAACTAGTTTTTAAGGGAAAAAATGAATGAGAAAGAAAGTATGTAAGAGTGGAACACTGGAACTCAAGCTCAAGTTAAACCCAGATGAGATTCACCCATGGTCTGTCTTCTGGAAAGTCAAACCCAGCGGTCAAGTAACTTCTTAAACAACATTCATGGAAAAGAAAACTGGTGGCCATGGCTCCTCTTCATCCTTCCTTCCCTTTCCTCTTCCCAGCTTCAAACAGGAATGAAGCCAAACCCAATCTGCAGCAGGTGCACTAGTAGCCAACAAACCCGGAGTCCCCAGGTAGCTCCCAATTAATACCCAGATCCAATGGCACTATCTGATACAAGAGACATCTTGTCATTTGAAGAAAGAAAACATGAATACACATGAAGCTTTTTCTGTAATTTAAGACTGAACAGAAACTACTGGGTGCCATGGTGGCCAGTATTTTTGTTATCTACACTGACTAATGCACTGACTTGCCATGGTCAAGACATAGGACCACCGATTTAAAGGTAGAAGGGGCTTTGGAGGCCACTAAATCCAGCCCCCTTCTCTTTACAGATGAAGAAACTTCGAGTCAGACAAGTGACTTGCCCAGGATCACACAGGTACTAAGGCAGGATTTGAACCCAACTGTTCCTGATTCCAAATCTAGCACCCTGTCCAATATGCTATGTTAAGCCACCATGGTGTGTCAGGCAATCTGCTAAATACTGAGGACACAAAGAAAGGTTAGTGGGCCTTCCACCCTCAAACTCCTAATGGTGGAGACAATATGAGAGTAACTCAACCCATGCAACATTATAGACAAGAAAAGGAAGGTGTAACATGGGAAGACAAGGAAAAGTTTCCAGCAAAAAGGTTCAGAGGGAAGTCTGGAAGGCAGCAAGGGAGACTGAGATGTGAAGGTGAGAAGAGGCAGCATTCCCAGGCAAAGGTGTGGAGCTGGGAAATATACTCTGGATATGAGAGCAGCAAGAGGCCAGAGAGGAGCAAGAAGGGTGGAAAGGTGGAAGAGGGCCATGCACAATAATCACAGCTGCTCCTTATGCAGCCCAATGTCTCTCTTGCCCACTTTACATGGTAAGGGGCACAGAGTCAAGTTGTGAAACAAAACGCCTTGAGGTTTAGGGCATATTATTTTGGGGGGGAGAGGAAAGCAGTCAGGAAGACTTCCCAGAAGAGGTGGCATTTGAAGTGAGTCTTAAATGATAACAGCAACTCAAGAGGAACCTTCTTTCTGCACCATGGACACCCTCAATCATATTTGGCACAGTTGGATTCAGAACCAGAAGACCTGGGTTCGAATTTGGCAAATGCTCTGGCATTTGTTTGACGTGGTGCAGTCCCTCCAACCACTCTGGGCCTCAGTTTCCTCATCTGTAAAATGGGTAGGGAAACACTAACCTGCCTCTAAGTGTCCCTCCCCTTTAGCCCAGAGGGGGAGGAGGGGCTGCTGTCCTGTCCCCGCCACCAGGTGGGAAGACCCCTGCCCCGCCCCTCACCGGAGCAGGTCCTGGAGCACAGTGGCCAACCCCAGAGGGACGCTCCCCTTGCGCTGGAAGGCCTCCTGAAGGTCGCGCAGGCGCAGACGCACCGCCCCCTGGCGGCGACTGTGGCTCAGCACCAGCGGCGCCCAGAAGCCCATCTTGCTATCCCAGTCGGTGCTGTTCACCTCCCGACTCCTCTTGAAGGCGGAGAACAGGAAAGACATCCGTTCTTCATCTTCTTCCCACTCGGGGGGCAGCAGCCCTGCCGGGTCCCCCCCGGCTGAGGCCTCGGACTCCTGCCCCGGGGACCACATCGGAACCCCTGCCCCGCCGAGGCTCCGGACACAGCCCTGGCCCTGTTCCCCTTCCGTCCTAGTCCCCTCCCGGCTTCCGTTCTTCCACCGCCGCCTCCTCTTCCGTCATCACCGTCGCCACCGCCCCGGATGAAAAAAGTCCCAGATAGCTTCACTGCGCATAAGTCAAATCCTCCTTTTTTTTCCGCCTAACACCCGTGTCGTTTTTTAAAAAAAAGAAAAAAAGTCTCGAGGATTCACAGTGCGCCTGCGCCACCCCTTGTGGCCTTTGTGGAAGAAAAAAAAACATACATGCGCGGTTGAGGAGGATCGCGAGGCATTGTTTTAACCATAGAGTCTTTCGAAGAGCCATAGAGTGGCAAACAGTTACGTCACCTATCCCCGCGCAGACATTCTTTCCAGCAAATGGAACTGGGGCATGCCCACGAAAAAGCTCCCACAACAATTCCTCCCGGATGCCCCGATTGCTTTACAAATTTCTCACCAGCACCCTTTTGGACTAGCCATAATTCTCTTTAGATTTCCGAGTCTTCCCGCCCCGGTGACGTCACAGGGAGCCCTCCCAGTCGGTCTGCGCGCCGGGGACGTGCACCTGTCCCCAGTCCTTCGCGTCATCACGTGGGCGTGCCTCCCGCTTTCACCCCGCGAGCGCCCCTGGAGGGATCCAGGAAGGGCGCGTAGTCGACAGTCAGCTGCTCTGACGTCTAGACCCAGCTGCTTTCTATCCTTTCTCCCTGGGAGAGTGCATGCTTCTTGAGGGCAGAGCTTTGCCTGTGCCTCGCCCATCGGATGGGGTACAAACGAATGCTCCTTGTTATGTTGTCCATATCCGTTAAAAGAACATCTAAGAAACTGACACTTGTTTTATTTTTGGTTTTTGAAGTTAAAGTCCCATTCCTCAGTAGGGTTGGTGTGGTGGTCAGAGGATATGAAGTAGCAATTCTAGAAATCAATCAGAAAGCATTTATTAAATCTTAATATGTTGCACGCAGTTGTGCCAAGCAAACAGCTCCTGGTGCTCAGAAAGCTTACGTTCTAACGAGGGTCGTTTAGTCGTGGGTTTTCTTGGCAGAAATATTGGAGTGTTTTTGCCATTTCCTTTTCCAGCTCATTTTACAGATGAGGAGAGGAGGCAAAAGCTATTAAATGACTAGCCCAAGGTCACACAGCCACGAAGTTTCTGACGTCATTTTAACTCCGGACTTCCTGAATTGCATTCACTGTTGTACCTAGCTTGCCGTCTACAGGTGGAAAGGGACATGAGTAAGTAAATAGACATATTCAGAGTTGATACACAATAACTAAAGGAGAAGGCCCTAGTAGTTGGGAGGTGGGGGGGAGAGGTGTAATGGGGAACAGAAAAGCATCAAAGATCAGAAGAAAAATGTTTCAAATTCTAAAAATGTAAGGAATGAAAATTAAAAACATTGAGGTAACATTTCATATTGGCAAAAAGCAGTTTGAAAGTTATAAAACTGAATGTTGGCAATGCTGTGGAGAAACAGGCACACTGATAACCACTTCTGGTGGAAATATAAAATGAGCACTTTTGGGAAAGCAATTAACAATCAGACCTAAAAATACCAACTAAATACTCTTTGACTTAATGACTCTACTACTAAGATTGTAGTTTGGGGATAGTGACAAAAGAAAGTGAAGACCCATATTTAGAAAAAATATTCCTAGTAGCAGTATTCAGAATGGCAAAAAAATTTAGAAACAACTTTTGCCCAGCAATTGGGGAATTGTATGGTATATGAATATAGTAAGATAGTATTGTGTTTTGAGAAATTACAAGTATAAATGCTACAAAGAAATGCAGGAAGACAAACTGAAGTATAGGGAATTAATAAGAATCAGAATAATTACACGTCATTGACTGTGACTATAAATAATAATAGCAGCAACAAGACCTGAAAAAATTCAAAGATCTTAGAAAATACTACATGGAAATAAGTCATTTTTGCCACTATTTTGCTAACACTGAAATACACATTAAAAAAAAAAAAACCCAAACATGGAAAATAACAAATTGTAAGTATGTTATCTAGTCCTAAAATTCTCTGAACTTATTACTATCAACTGCCTCCCAGATATCTTCTGAGTGTCTGATAAATATCTCATGTTCAATGAGTCCAAAAAGGAACTCATTATCTCCCATTCCTAAATTTGCCTATTGTCCAAATTTTTCTAGTTGAGGTACCATAATTTTCAGTTACTCAATTTGGCAATCTCTCCCTTACCCTGATTTCCCCATATCCATTCAGTAACTAAATTTTGTTGATTCTGCAGAGGGGTGTACTGGTAAATATTTAACAAGAAGTTTTCTTTCTTTTTTTAAATTTTTTTTAATTAAAGCTTTTTATTTGTACAACATATGTGTGGGTAGTTCCCCAGCATTGATCTTTACAAAGCTTTCCATTACAAATTTTACCCCCAGTCCCTTCCCCTCCCCTAGATGGCAGGAAGTCCACTACATGTTAATAATGTTGAAATACTTGACAAGTTGTTGTGCAAGAAAAATCCTATCTACAAGAAAAAAAAAAAACAGAGAAAAGAAACACACTGCAAGCAAACAGCAATAAAGAGTATGAAAATGTTATGTTGTGGTCCACATTTCACATCCCTCTCTCTGGGTGTATATGGTTTTCTTCAGTGAACAATTGGAACTGGTTTGAGTAAATTCTTTATTGCAGAGAGCCATGTCCATCAGAATTGATCATCATGTAATATTGTTGTTGCGGTGTTCTGCTTGTTTCACTCAGCATCAGTTCATGCAAGTCTCTCCAGGCCTCTCTGAAATTGTCCTGCTGGTCGTTTCTTACAGAGCAATAATATTCCATAACATTCATATACCATAATTTATTCAGCCACTCTCCAATTGATGGGCATCCATTCAGTTTCCAGTTTCTAGCCACTACAAAAAGGGCTGCCACAAACATTCTTGAACATGTGGGTCCCTTTCCCTCCTCTAAGATCTCTTTGGGATATAGGCCCAATAGAAACAAAGAAGTTTTCTTTCAAAAAAAAAAAATTCACAAAATACTTTTGATGTGATTTAGGTGAGCAATTTCTAGTTCCAAATGATGAGATTAATGCTGAGGCACCAAATGTTGGGGTTCGGTCAAATGAACAATTCACAATGGCCATTCTCTTTGGCAAAAGATAGGTTTATTTAGAAGAGGTTACAGACAAAATGAAGAGATGTAATAGACACCAGTAATGGTAAATATGAAATAGAATTGGAAGAGCATATAGTTAGCAAGTAAAAGATTTTAACAACCCTTGGGAAGGACAAATTCCCTAGTGGAAAAAGGGAACGCACCGTGAGATTGGCGTATACCCTTAGCTGGCAGGCCAAATCCTAAAAGGAATTTAGTACCCTAAAAGAGTTAGTTAGCTATAAAAAGGAGAAAGACATCTTGAAGCATGGTGAGAGGGATGAAATGAGAGTGTGGCATATGGGAGGGGTGAAGGGAAAGAGTGCCATGGCAGACTATAACCTCAAAAGGGATACATGGGGGGCAGCTAGGTGGCACAGTGGATAGAGCACCAGCCCTGAAGTCAGGAGGACCTGAGTTCAAATCTGGTCTCAGACACTTAACATTCCCTAGCTGTGTGACCCTGGGCAAGTCACTTAACCCCAATTGCCTCAGCAAAAAGAAAAAAAAAAAAAGGATACATGGACAGATTTATAGGAGAAATTTAACCACACAGTAAGGTGGGGCTATAAGGTTAAACTGATCCCCATCACTGCCCTTCCCTGCTTGCCTTTGGGAGTAATTCCATCAGTTTCTTTAGCCTTCTCTGCCAACCCCACCTAGTTATACTTTTAAGTCCAATTGACATTCACATTTTCTCCATCACCTTATGAAAGTCTGGACTATCAACAAATAAATTAAGCACTAATTTGTAACACTTGTCAATTTCTGAGGTTTAAATGCTCATTCTGAAATGCTAATAAATGGCTGTATTGAAGGGTCCTTTTAAGCTGGCTTCAGCACAGTCCTGATTTTATTTCTAAGACCTCTCTCCCATCTGTTCTCTTCTCACTACTCATGCAACCATCAACATAGTTCAGACCTTCATCACCTTTCATCTAGATTGCAATAATCTACTACTTGGATTCTAGTCACTATCCAATCCATTTTCTCTACACAGTTACCACCATGGGGAAAAGATATTGCAAGTAAGAGAAGGGGGTTTAGACAGTATTCTACTTCCCCTTGTGTGGGACAGGTGCTAGACCCTTTTTCCCAAATTAATCAGAGTCATCTTCAGATACAAAGAGAAAGCATTTATTTAGTCCTTGTAGGGAGAGGCCCAAGTACACCTAGGAGGCATCTTAATTCCCACCATGTGCTCCTGCACCTGAAAAGCTTGTGAGGAGTTAAATAGTAAAGGAAGTAACCATCCTTCACCAGTGGTCACCAATGTTGTCTGCTTCCTGTGGGTCATGTCACTTCCTGTAGCTGACCTAAGGTCTTAACCTTTTAGAGATCTCTAGGCCCAGAGATCATGTGACTTCCTGAAACCTGAGATCCAAGGCCTGACCTTCTGCCTCTGGGAAGTGGGATCATGTGACTTAGGCCTAGTCTCATAAACTGGGAAAATTTCACCCTATTCTGTGATGTAGCCAACTAGTCCTCCTGTTCCTTGCACAAGACACTCCATTTCCCATCAGTGCCAAAAATGTCTAATAGAACCCCCTCTTCCTTTAAGATGATCTCCAGATTATCTTTCCTAATGTTTCCCCTAACTCCTAGTACCCACAGCTATAAGTATCAGATCTTCTTGACTCATCAATGTTCTATCCACTTTGCCCATTTTTTTGTATTGGTATATTTTTTATTTATATATATTAATTTTGTGTATATTATATTTGTATATACTATATTATTTGTATAATATGTATGTTTTGTCTATGTTAATTTTATGTTCATATATATTTTTATTTTATGTATTTTAATTTTTGTATATATTAATTTTATTTTTATGCTCTATACTTTTTAATATTGAGAATATCTCTCATTGGAATATAAACTTATTGTAACTAGCGATTACTTCATTCTTTGTAATATTTCCAGTGCTTTGCACAATGCCTAGCTTGATAAATGCTGCTAATTAATAATAGCTTACAATAACTATCTAGGACCTCTGAAATTCTGTTTTAACTGCTTCCTGGTATAGAATAGAGAGAACTAATAGCTGTGGACTAATTATAATCACAAATTATATTATTTTCCCATATTAATGATTTTGTAAATTGCAGTTAGGTGCTACAATATTATTGTTTCATCTGAATCACTACTACTACATATTATGTTAGCATCTATATGACTGGAAACAAGGGCTTAGTGAAATTAAACAAAACATTTATTAGTTATTTACTTGGTACAAAAAAACTTTGGGCTAGTTTGAAAACCAAACCAGCATTTGGAAAATTATAAAATATTGTGTTCCAGTTTCAAATTTTTAGCTTAGAATGAATGTTTAGATTTTTTTTCCTTATGTTGTAAAACCATAAAGGTATAGATGTACACATAAAAAATGTTATATATACATTTGTATGTGGATAGATAGATAGATAGATAGATAGATAGATAGATAGATAGATAGATAGATAGATAGAGACAGAGAGACAAGACAAAAAGGAATTATGGTTAGGTCATCTCATCAAAGTGAAGAGGCTGATTCTTAGCAAGAGGTCAATGAGTATATCCAAGGAACCAGAGCACTTACTCCGTGGGATCACTCCTACCTATGTTTTCCCACCAGTTAAATATTTGTTGTCCACAACAAATAAACTAGGATACTTTGGGCACATGTCCATAATCCCAATTTTGTACAGTTTGGCTCTAAGAAGGCTCAAGCATTGTCTTCTTAAGTAATTCCCTTATTCCCTTAAGAATCTCACAAAAGTCACATAGCAGAGTAAGTACTGGCCTCCTGATTGCCAAGCAAAAACTCTTTAAGGCAGACTAGAACAAATCTTAGACAATTCCCAAACCAAAGGGTTTTTTGCAAAGGCCAAGGCCTTACAATGTCTGCCTGTTGCTTGTTAAGGGACTGTTCCAACCCTAATACTTAAAAATTAAAATAAACCACAAGTTAAAAAAATATATAAAATAAGAAAGGAAAGAAAATGAAATTGCCCTGTCAGAGGAAAAGTCTAGTTTCAAATAACCTTTTAATAAGGATTGGGGGACCTGGATTCAACTGGAAGTCAACCTCCTCAAACTCGGCTGAGAAACCAAACTATGTTGAGTGAGTAAAAAAAAATTCCTATAGATACTGAAAGTACATCCTATACATTTGCCCACTGGATTCTTTGCAAATGTACAAGATAAATTCTCTCCAGGGATCTCTGCAATCCATGAAACCAAATTTCCTCAGCAAAAGGACAGTGTATTCCAAATGGAGGTCCAAATTGATCTAATAGGACAAACAGATTAAGCTCCTATGATAACAGAGAGGCACCCTGTTGCTTTTTCACAATTGTTGACCTGTTAAGCAAAAAAGAGAGTTTAAGGAATATCTTCCACCATAATATTTTACAGGTGAGGATTCCATAGTACTTTGGACTGAGCCAGACTAAAGCAGTACTAGATACCATTGAATAGTTCTATTTAAAATATTAAAAAAATATGAACAATATTTTCAAGTTTTATTTTAAACTGCTTTACTTTTTTAGTAAAGCTTTAGAAGATTTCAAATACAATTATTTTCAAACTTTCCATAATACTAATCTATTAATTAAATCCTATTACTTAAAGAATTCTAATTGATCAGAAATTTCTCCAGACCCCCCCAAAAAAAGAACAAAAGCCTCCCCCAAAATAAAACCCAATTGTTACTGTATGTCAAAAAAAAATTGTAATTAAAAAAATTTTTTTTTCTCCAAATCAGATTATTTTACTAGGGTTATAGGCCTAAAAGAGACCTAAGAGTTAATTTACATTATTTTTACCACACCCAGTTATCAAAAGACTCAGCCCAGGATGAACTGTCACTGCCCATTACTTCCTCAGTTGCAAACTAGTCTTGGGGTAGTGTTACACCAATGCTCCTTTGGAGAGAAGAATCCTTTACTCAGTCAGAATCCTTTTCTTTAGTAAGAAGCGTGTGTGTTCGTGTGAAAGACACATTTTGAATGCAGAAACAGGAGCAAGCTCTATACCGCTAGTGCTGTCCCTTACCCCTCCATTCAAGATTCAGATTGGTCAGTTACAATTGGTCGGATTCATAAGTAGTTAAAATTGGTTGGATTTACAGTCAGAGTTACAATTGGTCAGATTTACAATCCTCTTTATCTGCCAATTTCACATTTAAAAAGGTTTGTGCCTTGATTGGCCCTAGCTGGTTTGGGCCAGGTTAGGCCTGGACAATTTTGTCAGGAACTGTTGTTTAGCCAGTTCCTTGACTCACAGGGTGATTGGTTAGAGTTCTCTTAACAAAATATTTCACCTCTTCCTTCATTCTGTTTTGATAATATGGGTGGAAACCTAACTTTTCCTAGTCTTCACACACTTAATCTTTGGTCAGTAATATTTTTTTTTTCCTGAGGCAATTGAGGTTAAGTAACTTGCCCAGGATCACACAGCTAGGAAATGTTAAGTGTCTGAGACCAAATTTGAACTCAGGTCCTCCTGACTTCAGGGCTGGTGCTCTATCCACTGTAGATCAGTAATATTTTGAAGTATTAAAAGTGTTCTTTGCAGAAATGGAGGACTATAGTTATGAACTATAATAATTCATATATGTTTCACTTGGTATGATTTTTTAGTTTTTTAGATCTGATTTCGTTTCTTCTTTTTTATTAACAGTAACAAGTGATGTCTCATTAAAAATAGAAAGGGGACATGATGTATTTAGAAATTAAGATAATATAAATACAAAAGATATCAAAAAAAAATTAAAGTGGGGCAGGATAGTTTTTTAAAGTTCAGATTGTGTGGAATCAAGGTTTCCTTAAATTTGGTATATAAATATTCATGAAAATGCTAATTAGAGAAAGGAAAAGAAAACAAATTATTAGGAGGGAGCAAAAGTAAAGTCTCTATCCTCTGGTGTGGCTTTTAGAAAAGGTTTAAATTCAAGATAACTGTTTCAGGCAATGCTGAATCATCATCTTGGGGCGTGTAGGCCTTTCTCCAATATTCTCTAAAGTTTTTAAAGTTTTTACTCTGTTTAGAAATTAAGGGACTGAACTTTCTCTTCATCCTAAAATCTTGCTAAACAGTCTTATTGTGATGAATGAAGCAAGAATAGGCCAAAGGCTAAGGAAATTCCTGAAGCAAATTCCCCCTTTAAAAAGTTTAATATTTTCAAATTACATTTTTTTAATTGTTAACATTCATTTTTTAAATTTTGAGTTTCAAATTCTCTCCTTTCACCCCACTCTTCTCCTGCTCCTTGAGAAGACAATCAATAAGATATCAATTATTTGAGAAGGCAACTAGTAAGATATTAACTATACAATTATGAAGTCATGTGAAAGATATTTTCATATTAGCCACATAAAGTAACTCCTTTTTACCAACAGGAGGAAGCCTAGAGTCAGCTGAGTATACAGCTGGGTAATAAAAAGAAAACTAACGTTCCCTTCAATTACAAAGCCTTGAAGAACACAGGCAACTACAAAAGATTTATCAATTATTGGATCTGGAAGTCATCTAGAAGAGTCTATTTCATGGAGACAGAGAATGACAGTTTTGGAATCTAATGCTAGGAATTTTTTTTACTAGAAATTTTTTTACTGTTTCTTTCCTAAGGCAGCTGGACAGTTAAAGGTATGACCTATAGGACTAGATATCTATTGGCCAGAGAGGGAGGTACAAAAGCTTCGCAGAGTAAATAGTGGGATACTGGTAGAGAAATGACCATATTAGTGCTGAGATTGTTTCTCTGCTGAAATAATCACTTCAAAGAAAGATCAACCATCTCCCCTTCCCATACTAGCTCAAGTTATGGGAGTCTTGAAATTTTCCCTTTCTCCACAATTCATTCCTAGAGCTGTCTGGTTCTCTAGGACTATATTCATAGCTTCATGTTTGCTAAAGTTTCCAGGCTAAGGAAGAGGAGGTAATAGATTTCGGTAGAATTTTTATGCCATTTGTCTCCAAATTTCACTCTGTCACTATTCTTCCAGTGGTACTGATCTCCTGCTACTTTTGAATCATTTGGAGCCCTTGAATGAAGGCTTGATAAGGGCTGGGGGTGAGGAAGACACTGGGAGGCCTGCCTGGGTGGGAAAAATAATAGTCTTACAGGAGGTGGTAAAAAGTCAAAGCTGTTCTGGAGTTCAAGCTTTTCATGAAAAAGAAAAGATTTTCAAGAATATGACATCATTGCATCCTGTGAAATCCTGGGAGGAAATAGAATCATCCAGACCACCTTTGAGCATAATCTAACATTAACCAAGAAGTCTAGGACACAAGCAGGGATAAAGAACTATGAACCAGGAAGAGACTAAAGCTCTCTTGTACCCAAATGCAAATATCTGCAGAATAAATTAATGGGTGATGCCTTTCAGTATACAATTTAGTATTTTCACTTTCTTTGCTTTCTTTTCTAGAACTTTCTAGAACTTCCTATTGTACCCTTTCAATAATAAACTCACAAGTTTGGGGGAAAAAAATCTGGACAACTCTAAGGATCCTAAAATTAATGTATAGCTGTATTTTTCCTCCCACATCTTCACCAACAACTTGAATGAAAACAAAGATATTTTAATTATCGTATTTGGAATTGATACAAAACCTAGAGGAAGTGCTAATAAGTTGGCACTGGGGATCCAGGCTGGGATGATAATCATAACTGAAGACTATAACATATAATAGGAAAATATATACACATTTGGGGGGGGGGAGAAAGAGAGAGAGGAAAAAAGAAAGGGAGCACTGCATTTGAAATAAAAAAAATCAATACATATAACACTACATTTATATTGCACATTAAGTTTTGTTGTTGTTTTGTTCAATCATTTCAGTCATGTCCAACTCTTTATGATTCTATTGATTTTAAAAATTATACTTCAAAAAATAGACTTAATGGAAAAGTTCAATTAACTAAAAGTGAAATAAATATATCCATTTAAATTCCCCAAAGTGAAATAAATATATCCATGTAAACAATATACACAATGACTACAATGATATAAATTGAGACAACAGAAATCATTATTCCAGGCTTCTAATTTCAGATTTCTGCTTACACATTATTTTGCCTCAGACAACCTAAGGTTTGGTCGAACTAGTCTACTTGCTATCCTCATGTACATGGTATTTGTGCTTGATGACACAGAATTGAGGGCTCTAGCTCTCCTCTTCAAAGCATGCACCAGCATGAATATTTCCAGTTCATAAACTACTTGGGGAAGAAATGGATTTTTGAAAGGGATGAGTCAGAACTGAGTATGTATTCAAATAGTGCTAATTAGCTCAGTGAGCCTCAATAGATCTCTGTTTCCTTTATGGATTGATGAAGATATGGAGGAAAAAAAAGAGCTATTGTCACTTTGGAATAAAGAGGCAAGGATTCTTGCAAGCTTCTGGTTAGAGAGACAAGGCTAATACCAGCTGTATAGTCTCCCCATCCAGATGTATATATGGCAAATGAATGGGCCTCCTATTGCTTCTGTCTCTGCCGTATCTATTCCTGATGCTAGGCCATTGCCAAATATCTTGACTCTTGTCTTGCCACTGGGCTTCTGAGAAGCTCATGACTGTGAATTTCTGCCTCATTTAGTCCAACTTGTATAAGTCAAGCCATTGCCCTCATGATGTCCTTGATCATCTTTGAGGAAAAAAAAGGACAAACAACAATTTTTTCCTGCCTTAGTTGAAGGAATATCAGAAATTAAATAGATAAGGAAATGAGTTTGTCAAGGTTATGGAAGTTGAAGTCCATGAGAGAGTACAGACAGGTTAGCCCAACCCATCAGCACAATCCTTGTTATTGAGGATTAAAAGGATACTCCCTAGTATGGGTTGGATCCTGCTGTCAAGATACCAAGTCCTTCACCAATGCTGCATTTGGAAGTAAATTTGGTGTGTCAAATGCTTTGCTTTAACTGCTTTAAATTTAAGCCTACTTGCTATGGGAAAACTGTTGCACTGAAATACTAGTAGTGAAACTATGAATTGGTCCAGCCAAATTAGATCTAAACCCTAAAAGTTACTCAACTGTGCATGTCCTTTGACCCAGATACACCATTATTAGGCCTATATGCAAAAAAAAAATTTTTTTTAAGGGAAATAACTGACATATACAAAAAATATTTATAGTAACTCTTTTTGTGATAGCCAACAATTTGAAGCTAAGAGAATGTCCTTCCAAAGGAGAACAGCTAAACACTATATTATATAAATGCAATAAAATATAATTATGCCTTAAGAAATGTTGAAATGGTCACTTTCAGAAAAAAATGTAAAGGATCCCAGGAAACTAATACAGAGAGAAGTGAACAGAATTAGAAGAAAAGTTATTCAGTGATAAATAAAAAGGAAAAAAATTTTGAAAGATTTTACAACACTGTTCAGTGCAATAATAACCTGTAAATTCAAAAGAATGAAGATAAAATATGCTACTCATTTCTTGTCAGAAAGGTGATGAACTTAAAATGCAGAAGGAAAACTTTTTAGACTGGGCCAAAGTGGACATTTGTTTTGCTAAATTATGCCCATATGAACTGAATACTTTTACTTTTCAGGATTTTTATTTTTATTTTTTTTTTTGGCAGATTGAGGGCCTTCCTCTTTGCCACTTGTCTCTGGAGAATACTAATAGTGCATGCTGCTCATTGGTTATCAGTCACTCTGGAAAATGGTTATTCCATTTCCCATAATCTTGGACTATGTTTCCATTCATATATTTGTTAGGTGATATATTTTCCTTGTTTGTAATATGTTTGCCTGCTAATACTTTTCCATTGTACCAGAATGATACTTAATTTCAATTCTTCAGATAGTCTATATTCTATAGCTTATAGTCAGCACTGATGTAATATTGACATTTTAAAAAGAGGAATTTGTTTCAAACACACAAAAAGTGCTCATTGAGGATAGGAGTAGTAAGATAGAAAGATTAATTAAAGGAATTTTTTTTTAAATTTGTTCTTCCCAGAGACCCAAGGAAATATAGGGAGAATATGTCCCTAGTTAAGAATGATGTTTTGGGGGCAGCTAGGTGGTGCAGTGTATAGAGCACCAGCCCTGAAGTCAGGAGGACCTGAGTTCAAATTTGGTCTCAGACACTTAACATTCCCTAGCTGTGTGACCCTGGGCAAGTCACTTAACCTCAATTGCCTCAGTTAAAAAAAAAAAAAAAAGAATGATGTTTTGGACTTTTGGTTTTTGGCATGGTTTTTTTCAGTAACTATCCCTTTTAAAAATCTAATTGATAGGGTCAGCTACGTGGTGAAGTAGATACCACTAGCCCTGGTATCTTTGGCCTGAATTACCTCATAAAAAACAATAACAATAACAACCCTAAAATCAAAAGCAACAAAACCAAAATCTAATTGATATTGCTAAGTTAAATAATACTAGAAAGTAACTGATTTTTTGGAGGAAAAAAGACTAGACTAAAAGTTCAGATTAATAGCATTAAAAAAGAACCCTTCCTGTCTCAGAATACTCCTAGTTCCCCAGAAGGGAAAGTGTAGTTACCATTGTTCTGGTGGACCCAACTTAAGGTTGAGGAAAGGACCCCTAGTGCTATAGGCTATACTTTTATGCAAAATTTTATCAGAATAGAATAATAAATAAAACAGATTGATACCAATACATCCAGTGATCCAATCTTAATTTCTGTTTCTCATATCAGGTTTAAGGTCTGGGAATTCAGCTAAGATCAGTCAGGGTTTTTGCTCCAGACTTTCAAAAAATGTCTTACAAATACCACTATTGTAAACTAGCTTTTGTTGGTCTTTAGCAGAGGTGGCATTGGTTGAGTAAGCAAGATAGCACTAGATATGGTTTCACTTCCAAATGATCTTGGGCTTCCAAGCTCTATTTCTTAAATATCAGGAATTTATTCATTCATTCAATAAACATTTGCAATATAGTTAATATATTTAAGATTGGAGTAATGTAAGGAATAAGGTAGATTATATCCATCTCATAGTAATTCAGGTGCCACAGATGAAATGCTTTGAGGCATGAATTAGGTCATAGTTTAATAGGGTCATAGTTTTTCATTCAAACCAGGAAATAGATGTCTGCTAAAGTCTTCATATAAATGATCATTAACAAAACTATCATTATTATTTTTATTGTCATCTATTTTCAAAGATTTCCATGATTTGTTGCCTAGAGGGGTGAACATAAATCTAGATTCTTGAAAGTTATACCATAGAAACACAAATGCCAGAAAAGCTATATGTTCCCAGCAACAGATTGTATTTATTGTTAATTACAACCAGCCTAATTAAGCATAGAGCACTTCTTCACCAACAATAAATGACAATAAATTCAAAGCAAAAATGATAGGATCATAGCTTTAGAAATGAAAGGGACTTTAGGGTCCAAAACCCTCATATTACAGATGAAAAAACAAGCCTAGAGTGCTTAAGTGAGTTGCTCAGTTCATAATTAGTGACAGAAAGGATTTGAATAAAGGTATTCAGTCATTTTTCAGTTGTGTTTGACCCTTTGTGATCCCATTTGGAGTTTTCGCAGCACAGATCCTGGAGTGGTCCACTGTTTCCTTCTTTAGTTCATTTTACAGATACAGAAACTGAGGCAAACGGGGTTAAGTGACTTGCCCATGGTCATACAGCCAATAAATATCTGAGGCCAGATTTTAACTCACCAGCATTCCATCTACTGCATCACTTAGCTGTCATTGAATATAGGTTACTCAAAGGCCAAATCTGCTTCTCTTCAAATATTCTACCTCTAGTTAATGAGACAAAATACCTACTCAAAACTTTAAATTAAATAAGGTATAGAAATACCTTTAGAATCTTTCCCAGCTGACTACCTTTAGTCTTCCTCACTCCTAATGGACCACTCTTTTTACCTAAGGCAGTGGGAGATGAATGTCAATCACTTACAAATGCATCTAGGGAAAATTGTTTTGCAGCTCTAGAGAATACAGGGATGGGGCCAAGCTACTCCTTCTCCACCTGACTCTCAGAATATAGCTTTGAAAAACTCTGTATGATTTGGAGCCTAAGAGAAAGGAAAAATTGAAGAAGTGAGTCTGTCCCTTCTGTGCACTTGTTTAGGAAACATGTCCTTAATATAAGAACCACAGTTATTAACTTTACTCTTGAATTCTCTTTGTAAGTGTACTCTTTGTCCTGGGAACCAAACCAGGTATTAGAGCTCAGGAAAAAACTGAATGTTATGGTTGTTATAAGGCTCAAATGAGATAATGAATGTAAAGCATTTTGAAAACTTTAAAGCACTGTATTAGTCTTGTTATTATTGCTGTTGTTGTTAGCCTACAGTTCACTAGGCCTCCAGTTGGGTAATGAATTCACTTCCTGCTCAGGAAGTGAAGGCTCCTTCAGCAGCACTCCTACTGAGGTCAAGCAATACTTATAGAGTAGTACAAAGGTGTGCTGATAAATGCTTAACTAGATTGTCTGGGGGGAAATGCATGCTTAAATAGTTTGAAATTTAATTTGCATTATTAACATTTTCTTTAGTCTAAACAATAAAAATAAATTGATCCCCAATTTGTAGCAATTGCTAATTTCTGAGAATCTAATAAAAATCTAATAAATGATTAGAACTAACCCACCTTTTTTTTTCTTTCTCCTTCCCTCTCTTACTGTCTCTTTTTCTTTTTCTTTCTGTCTTATCCTTTATGAAACGTCTTGCATAGGTTGTGTTTTCCCCACTATTGTCCAGACAAAGGATACAAAAGAACATGATAAATTTAGGAAGAGAATATTTGGTATTTGGGAATGGGATTCGAAATTCTGGACAATATATAGTGATGTTCTGGTAAGGTTCCTTGCCAGTACAGTGTACCTCAAATGCTAGTATGATTATATTTCCTGGTCAATTTAATCAAGGTTTAAGAAGAATGATAGAGAGAACAGACTGTCTGCATATTTCCCCAAGTTAGGTAATATAGAGAGTAGCAGGAGAAAAGAGGCAGTAGTAAAACTTATGACTTCAGATGTCTATGTAGAAATTTCCAAAGTTTAAGAAACAAAAAAGAGAACATAGAAGTCCTAATGTATGATGGCAAATGTGACTTCATAATTGTCACTGAGATTTGGTGAAATGAAACCTATGATTAGATCAAGGTTCTGGATTGATATACCTTATACCATGAGTAACATATATTAAAATGTAAATAAGTATAAGGAAATATTGGGAAGTATGACAAGAATATTTGAGTGGACGTTAATAAAAAGAAGAAACCAAAGTGCTTATATCATTGAAGAGTATTACAAACCACATAGATAGAAAGATAAGATTTATGAGTTTACAGATCATAAACATGGCACAGAGTGGGGAGGTTTCAATTATTCGAACATCTTCTTTAATTGCCTCTCTAGTAAAGGCACAGCAGTTCATAATTTCTTGATTTGCCTTTCTGAAATAATTTTCCTACAATAGATGAAGGAATCGATAATGGGAAAATGTATTCTAGATCTGATTTTCACACTTTTCACTTCTCTGGGGTGTAAATAATGGGAACTCTGGGGAAACACAACTACTTTCTAATAGAGATTGTAATAGAATAGAAAAAAAATCAAGATATTATCTGGCATGCATCTTAGATTTTAGAAGCATAGATTTCAAAGAATTCAGAGATAAGATAAGAATGCTATGGACTTATAGGTCATAGAGCCCAGCTTTTTATTTTTTAATTTATTTTTTATAAAGCTTCTTATTTTGAAAACATATGCACCGACAATTTGACATTGACCTTTGCATAGCCTTGTGTTTCAGATTTTTTCCTCCTTCCCCCCAACCCTTCCCTAGATGGCAAGCAATTCAATATATGTTAAACATGTTAAAATATATGTTAAATCTAATTTGTATAAACATATTTATACAATTCTCTTGCTGCACAAGAGAAATCAGATCAAAAAAAGAAAGTAAATGAGTAAGAAAACAAAATGTAAGTGAATAACAACAAAAAGAGTGAGAATGCTATGTTGTGATCTGAGTTCAGCTTTTTAAACTGTGGTTAATGACTCTATATGGGGTCTCGTAACTCAATGTTGGAGTCACAAAATTATGATTTGTTATTAGTAAATGTTTGATTTATATACCTATTTTATATGCCTATGTACCCAGGGTCATGTAAAAATTTTGTGGGAGAAAAGTTTAAAAAGTCCTGCATAGAGGAAAGATGGGAGATACTAAAAAATAAAATTCTGGAGACCCAAATAGAAATAATGCCAGTGGGGAGTGAAAATGAGATTTATCTGAAGACATCAACATGGATACAGAGAGAACTCCCCAATCAACTTAGTATTTAAAAAGAAATATATAGGCAGTAGCAGCAAGGACAACTAACAAAGGATAAACATAAGAGCATCACATCATTCTATAAAAATAGTATCAGAAATGTTAATTCTCACAATGAAATGAGGCTGAGGAGAGATATAAATAAATAAAAAGAAATAGAAATAGAATTATTCTATTGGAAGAAAAAGAAAGATCAAAAAAAGGAATAGAACTTTTGTTTAGGGTTGATAAATGATTAAAGTAGAGAAAGGAGAAGTATTCAATTTTTATTCACTTCAATTTTATTTCATTTCTGTTTCTTTCTGGTAAGGAGCATGAATTTTGCATTAGAATTGAAAGAATAAAAATGATTAAGAAAAATTTGATACCCCCAAATTAGTATAAAACTAGCAAGAAAGAATCTACTTGCCTTCTATGAATTCAAGTTAGCTGATTCAAATGAACTTCATCCTCATTTTCAGTAACATTTTAAAGATTATAGAAAATGAAAAAAGTATGATTGAAAATATTAAATTTTTAATAAAGAGAAGATAATAGAGTTTTAAATTATAGATCAAAGAACCTGATGTCAGTTCCTGTCAAAATTCTGGATTTATTTATTTATTTTTTAAACATTTTTCAAAAGTATTTTTGTTTTTTCAAATACATGCAAAAATAGTTTTTCAACATTCACCTTTGTAAAACCCCATGTTCCAAATTTTTCTTCATTTCTTCTCCCCTCTCTCATTCTCAAGACAGCAAGCAATCTTATATAGGTTAAACATGTACAGTTCTTCTAAATATATTGAAATGAATATTAATATTAAAGGCATCTAGAAGGGGAAGCAATGATTTCAAAGTCATCATAATTTCATCAAGAACTAGTCATGCCAGACTAATCCCATTTCCTTTTTTGACATAGTTACCAAACTTGTAGATAAGAGTAATGTAATATGTGTACTAAAGGGCTGGCCAATGAAATCTAAGTTCTTTTGCTAATACCACAGTAGCTATGGATATCAATTATTTAGATTTTAGCAAAATATTTAATAAAATATCTTGTATTCTCCTTGTAGAGAAGATAGTGACCTGTGACTTCAGAACTATCTGGATAGCTGGGCTCAAAAAGTAATTAAGAATTCATTGTCAACATGGCAGGAGGTCTCCAATGGAGTACCTTACTGCTCTATGCTTGACTCTATCTTCTTTAACATTTTACCAATTATTTGGACAAAGTCATACATGGTATGTTCATCAAATTTGCAGATAATGTTATGCTGGGAGGGATGGTAATTATTTGGGTAACAGAGTAATGAACAAGAAGGATTTTGGCAGATTATATGGTTAAGCTGAATCTAATAAGATAAAATTCAATAAGAATAAATGTAGTCTTATTCTTGAGTAAAACTTCACAAGTTCCCAGAGGAAGATATAGTTAGGCAGCAGTTGTTTTGAAAAGAAGCTGGGGATTTTGGTGGACCACAAGGTCAACATATATAATCCACATTGTAATGTGGCAGTCAAAAAAGCTGATATAACTTGGATTAGTCATTTTATTAAGAGAGGTATATGGAGTTATAGTCCTGCTGTGCTCTTTGTCAGATCTTATCTGTAGTACTATCACAGTTAAGACAAGGTGTCAACATGAGGTCAATCAAGATAGTGAAGAATCTTTATTTCAAGTCTCAAGAACAACTGGAATTAGGCATGCTTAACCTGGAGAAGAGAAAACTTAGAGAAGACATGATAGCTGTTTTTAATCATATGAAGAGCTCTTGTGTGGAAAAGAGATTAAATTTGTCTAATCTGATTCTAGTGGGCAGAACAAGGAACAGTGGTTGGAAAACCACTGTAGCAAAGAAACAAACTTGGGTTTGATGCCAGGGGGAAAAAAACTTCCTAATCATTAGGCAAGGTGAGGCAATAAACACTTCTTAAGCACTTACTATTACTGTGCTAATTAAAGTTTTCCAAATTTAATCAAATTAACCAATGGATTATCTATTTTATTGTTTTTTTTTTCATAAAGCCAGCTGTTACAATTTGGAACTATGCCCAAAGGGCTATCAAACTGTGCATCCCCCCTTTGATCCAGCAGTGTCTCTACTGGCCTGTATTCCAAAGAGATCATAAAAAAGGGAAAAGGACCCACATGTGCAAAAATGTTTGTAGCAGCTTTTTCATAGTGGCAAGGAACTGGAAACTGAATGCATGCCCATTATTTGGGGTTCTGGCTGAATAAGTTATGGTATATGAATATATAAGAATCCTTTTCTTTACATATTTCCCTTAGCTCTAACTCCCTATAATAAAGGTAGTCCAGTTGGGCTCTGAGGACATGTGTCTCTGTTGATTACAGACAACTCAGAATTGTTCTCATGTTTTGAAGCCAGAAGTTAGAAGTAACTAAGGAGTAGGTTATGCTTTTAGTGGCTCAGCAGCCAATGGGGCCCTCAACCCAATAATGGGGAACACATCAGCAGAAGCCAGCCACCCGGGATTTCCACATGTTCACTTCCTATAAAGACTGGGCATTGAAGATGCTGATAAAGGAAGGAAGGCCCCATTATACTATAAGATATGTTGATTCTCAAGAGGTTCTACATCACAACTTACAAACATTTTCTTGGAAGAAAGCAGACCTTTTTATTATTTATATCTGGTTGACAAATAAATGCTTTTGTAGTTCTCAGGAGTCACCAGTCTTATCTGATAAAATCTAAAGATTTATATCCTTCCTTAGAAAATAAAAGGTACTTCCTCAAGAAATGGTCTAACTACCCTATAGGAAGAACTTCATGCCTATTTATATCATCTCTAGGCATTCAATGATTTTTTTTCTTTTCTTCTTTGTATTATATTCTTGCACGATTCCACTCCACTTCCACCTTTTGACACTGTTTAGAGTTCTCCTTTGCCCCTTTACAGCACGCCTTTCTTCTTGGTTTCATCCTTCAAACCCTTCAATTTGCTCAAGAAATATTTCATTCTGACCAGCAAGATGATTTCAGAGAGGCTTGGAGAGACTTACATGAACTGATGCTGAGTGAAATGAGCAGAACCAGGAGATCATTATACACGGCAACAACAGTACTATATGACGATCAATTCTGATGGACATGACTCTCTTCAACAATGAAATGTTTCAAACCACCTCCAATTGTTCAGTGAAGAAAAACATATACACCCACAGAGAGGGATGTGAAATGTGGACCACAACATAACATTCTCATACTCCTTGATTGATATTTGCTTACATTGTGTTTCCTTTATCTGTTGTATCTTTTGTGTAGATAAGATTTTTCTTGCACAACAATGATAAGTTTGGAAATATGTATACATATATTTGATTTGCCAATATTTTAACATAATTAACATGTAGTGGATATCCTGCCATCTAGGGGAGGGGTGGGGAGTTGGGGGGAAAAATTTGTAACAGAAAGCTATGTAAGGGTTATTGTTGAAGAATTACCCACACATATGTTATGCAAATAAAATTTTAAAAAAATTTTTAAAAAAGAAATATTTCATTCTCCCTGCTAAATCTTGGGGTGGAAAACCCCCAACCCTTTGGAACTGGAACTAATTCTCACTTTTCCAGTACATAGATATTACACTACACTGGCAGAAACACTAACAATTCACTCTTAAGAGTCACAGTAAATTCATTTTGCCTATTATTATTTTTTAAAGCAAGTCCTACTATTATTTGTTTTTTTCTGTTGCCAGTTTCCTTAGTGAACTCTTATGGTTGACCATAGTGACAAACTACCTATTTGAAAGATATGAGCAATAAATATGAGATCTATCCACATTGTTTTATCTGATGCTTCCCTACTTAATTAAAGAGGTAGTATGGTATCTCTTTAAGGGAAAGGCATATTTTATTTATCAGAGGCAGACAAGATACAAACATACCAAAAAAAACCAGTTTCTTAATGAGACCTACTCATTTCATTTTATGCTACTTTCTAAAAATTTCCTAGTACTCCTGTGTCTACTAGACACGGCTCTGACTCGTATGTCAATTAAGCATATTTTGCACAACTATACAATGTAGTCTTTCTGTTTATCTACCATTAACTCAGATGAGCCCATTATAATGAAGATTGTTGAATCCTAAACTGTGTGTGGACTGAGTACAAGGGGAAAAATCATGGCTAGAAATCATTTTGTATAGTGGGAGATTTCTAAGTGGATAAAGTAGGTTGTGGTTATAACAAAATTCTGTGGTAACCAATGGGGCTACCCCAGTAATCCTGATAGTAGAAATGATGTGATTTAGGAGAGTAATATTTTTGTTCCAAGTGATGTTTGGGTTTGCACCAAATGATGAGATTGAGGTAGGCACCAAATGTTGAGATTCAGTCATGTGAAGAATTCAGTGTCCATTCTCTTTTGCAAAGGTAGGTTTAGTTAGGAAAATAGGTTACAGACAAAATGAAGAGATTCAATAGACACCAGGAATAGTAAATATGAAATAGACTTGGGAGAGCATATAATTGGCAAGAAAAGGTGTTATAACAATTAATGATAGAAAAGACAAGTTCCCTAGTGGAACTCACAATTAACAAGTAGCCCTACCTTACTTCAACCCAATTCATTTGCATGTCAAGGTATCATCCTCCTAATGTCATGGTCCTCTTCAATAATGAAGGACAAACAACAACTGAACCAATTTATATTCTCATAATGTTGTGTGAATTTTCAACTCCATTTGGTTTACTTTGGCAGTAGCAATGATCCATAGGAGAATTTTGGGTGCCATTGGGATAAGGGATGCAGAAGAAAATGCCTGGAGTTCTATAGGGATATCTTATACTATAGGAATTATTAGAAAATTTTGGTGTGCAACGACCAGCAGGATGATTTCAGAGAGGCCTGGAGAGACTTGCATGAACTGATGCTGAGTGAAATGAACAGAACCTGGAGATCATTATACACGGCAACAAGAAGACTATATGATGATCAATTCTGATGGACATGGTTCTCCTCAACAATGAAATGTTTCAAACCAATTCCAATTGTTCAGTGATGAAAGAAAAGGATATGAATGTGGACCACAACATAACATTTTCATGCTCTCTGTTGATGTTAGCTTGCATTATGTTTCTCTTTTCAGATTTTTTTTTCTTGTAGATCCGACTTTTCTTGCACAACAATGACAAGTGATAAGCAAGATAACTGTAAAAATATGTATACACATATTCAATTTGTCAAATATTTTAACATAATTAACATGTAGTAGACTTCCTGCCATCTGGGGGAGGGGTGGGTGCTGGGGGGAAAAATTTGGAACAGAAAGCTTTCAAGGGTCAATATTGAAAAATTACCCATACATAAGTTTTGCAAACAAAAAGCTTTAATAAAAAAAAAGAAAAAGAAAATTTTGGTGTGCCCTGTTTAGAATGGGACACTTTTGTGTAGACCCCACTTGGATGAATTTATGTACTGAAGGAATTGTTAGAAGAATTTCAACTTAGGATCATTTTTTCATTTGATAAAAGGGTGTTTATTAGTCAATACCACTTCCCCTGTTACTGAAATGATTAGGGAACTCTCTGTAGTTTGGAAACCTAGGTGTGGTTTAGGTTTTGGAAACCAGTTTTCTTTTTCTTTGCTTTCTTGTGGTTGTGAGTTGAGAAAGGCTATATAAAGCTAAGGTTAAGCAAGTAGAAATATCTGATGAACTTTGTGAAATGTTCCTAGTTGTTTGGAGACTTAATTGGATGACACTAGGGAAGCACATGAAAGAAATATTTCTTATATCTCCCCAGAAACCTGTTTTGAATCTGGGACAAGGAACTGAATTTGGAATGAGTTACCCCTGCCTATTTTCTGGGAAATGGAAATTTTCAATTAGGGGAATATGTAAATGGATCTTTCTGGGAATGTCCAGACTGCCTAATATAGAGGCTTCTTATGCTTTCTACCACATGGATAGGAGTAGCCCCCTTTGATGGATTCTGTGGCCATCAAAGTTATACTGTTAAAACAGGCCAGCCTAGAACAGTGTTTTTCCTTCCTGTGTATTGTCTAGAGGATGAAGATAACAGTTCATCTACAGGGCAGGTGCCTCAAACTGATGCAAGTGGGAGAACTTCCTTTCCCTCCTCCCTCTTTTACCCAAGTGCCTTTTGTTCTGTGTCAGCAGTCACATGTTGGCAAAGATTCCCACAACACTGGCATTTGAGACATGGCAACCTTGAAGTCAGGATTCTGGGAAGGAAGTTGCAACTAGTCAACCTAGCAGGGAAGTCCAGAAAAGCTAGGGTGCCCTGGAATTAAGCCAAAGGTAGGAGGAAAAGTTGAACTTGGAACTTTGATTGTGCTCTCTAGGTTCTGAACTAACTTGTAAATCTAATTTCATTCCTTTCCTTTGCCCAGAGACAGAAGTGGTACAAGGGAGAAGGAGGCTTGTGTTTCCCATGTTTTGAGAAAATGAGTTTGTATATTTGTGATTATACTCTTTGAAGTAAATACTTTTTTTTTTGCAAAAGATAATCTGCTTATTAATAGCTAAGTGGAACTGGGAAGTAGGGGAACCCTCTACACAAAAAGGAAAAAACATTGTTGCATGTCAGGCCTTTTGCAGAGAGCCTAAAGTACCTCATCTCTCCCTCCTGCAAAGAGTACTGGAAAACCCTGAGTGAGAAGGAAATAGCTAATTTAGTTGTCTTGCAGGAAATGAGGACCAGAATAATCAGTGTTAGATGTGGATGGTTCATCCAGGATCTGAACTCAGACCTCACAGATCAAATGTCTGTACTTCGTCTGATACCAATAAAAGTCCCTGGGACTGGAGAGCCACATGGCTGGCTAAGGAAGAGGGAACCAGACAAAGTGGGAAATATAGCAGGTCAACTGCTTCTATGCTAAACACTACTGGGATTAGACTATGTGTAAGTGTTATATTTCTAGCATCAATAAGATACGGAGAACCCCTCAAAAAGCTATTTCATGAGGCTTTTATCTTATATAGTATCTCTGTCTTATATTGTATCTACAGCTTTGATTACTCTAGATTGGCATATATGTTTCTCTCTTTTGGATTTTTTCTTTTTTAATATTGGAGAGGTCTGCAGAAAAACAGCAACTCTGCCATTTTGCAGATCATAAAACAATTTTGCTGATCCCAGAGCAGTTTTCTTATCTATCAGGTTGCAAGAAAAGAACAGCTGGGTGTGAAGGAGAATAGTATGGTCTGTAAAGGGTTAGCCCACACATCAATGTTGGGTGCATAAATGACCCAAAAATAAGAACAGGCAAATTTCAAAGGAAAAAAATCTAAACTGTCAGCAATCAGATTTTTTAAAAATGCTATAAATCACTAATAATTAGAGAAAGGCAAATTAAATCAACTTTGAGGTTTCATTTTAACACTGACAAAAATGATGAAAGATGAAAATGACAAATGTTGGGAAGGCATATGGGAAAATATACACTAATGACTGTTACTGGAGCTATAAATTGTTCATCATTCTGGAAAACTGGAACTATGCCTCCCAAAATTGTATATAACCTATAACTCTGATATACTACTATTAGAACTATATTCCAAAAAAAGAGAGAAATGATGTATATTATAAAATAGTAACTCTTTTCATGATAGCCAAAAATTGAAGAGGAACTTGTCTTTCTATTGATTTTTCTAAAATGAAGATCTGATCATATCATACTTATCAACCCCACTCCACAATAAATTCCAATGGCTTCTACCAGCCCCAGGAGTAAATACAAAATACTCTGTTTGACATTCAGTGCCTTTTATTATGTTGACACCTCGTATTTCCTAGTCTTCTTATATCTTACTCTCTAATTTATTTTCAGTGATGTAGGCCTTCTGGCTGTTACATGAATAAGACACTTCTTCTCTTGGGTTTAGGCATTTTTTTTTTCTCTAGCTGTCCTCCTTGCCTGGAACTTTGTCTTCTGCTCCAACTATTGACCTTCCTGGCTTCTTTTCAGTCCCAACTAAAAACCCACCTTCTACTAGAAGTCTTCAGAACTTCTCTTAATTCTAATGGTTTATCTCTTTTAATTATTTCCTATTTATCTGGTATATGCCTTGCTTTGTCCATATTTGTTTACATATTGTCTCCTCAATTGGGTTATAAGCTCCTTGAGGTCAGGGACTATTTTTTGACTCTTTTTTGTATCCCCAAAACAATACCTGGAACATAGAAGGCACTTAATAGAGGTTTATGTAATGGATGAATGATTGAAAGGCTTAATAACTTAAGATAAATAAATATAATAAAATATTATTGTGCCACAAGTCAGGATGACATGGACAATTTCAAAGGGAATTAGGAACACCTTTATGAACTGATACAGAGTGAAGAGAACAGAACTAAGAGATAATTTATAAAGTGAAAACCACCATTATATAGAAAAACAACTCTGAATGATTCTAGAACTCTGATAAATGCCACAATAAGCCACAACTGAAGATGAAACAAAATATTCACCTGAAATAGAGATGATGGACTTAAAGTTCAGAAAGACATACATTTTTAGACAAAACTGATGTAGTAATTTGTTTTGCCAGAGAAAATATTAAGGAATTTATTTTTTGAAATTATTTAGCACTGAAAGGGAATAATAGAAGGGACAGATTAATAAAAATACTCACAAAAACAATCATGCATGAAATGAAATTATTTATTTAAAATTTCTAATTATTTTGTAGGTGGTAAAATTTATTCTGTCAAAGCATTTCAAAGAAACAAAATGAATCTGAAAATAGTTAATTAACAATGATAAGAAATTGGAACTTATTTATTTGTAAAAGCTTCATATAGAACAAATGGAATTTTGAAAGAAACAAGAGAATCTAAAAGCCAGAAATAAGAAAGGAGTTCATCCCAGGATGGGAGAATAGTCACTGCAAAGTCAAAAAAGTGGGAAATGGCATTTCAAGAGTGAGAAACACCAATTAGGCCTGTTTGGCTAAACACAAGAGTTTAAGAGTAATTTACAATAAAATTTGGAATGGTTGGCTGGGGCCAAGTGATAATGGACCTTAAATGTCAGAGAACTAAATGATCCTTGAAGTCCCTTCCAACAGTGAAATTTGGAAATTCATTTGCCTTTCTTTAAAAATTCGCTTGCAATCATATATAATGGACTCAAACTAGAACCATTCCCAATAAGATCAGGAGTGAAACAAGGATGCCCACTGTCACCATTATTATTTAATATTGTGTTAGAAATGTTAGCTTTGGCAATAAGAGAAGAAAAAGAGATTAAAGGAATTAGAGTAGGTAATGAGGAAACCAAATTATCACTCTTTGCAGATGACATGATGGTATATTTAGAGAACCCTAGAAACTCGACTAAAAAATTACTAGAAACAACAACTTTAGCAAAGTTTCAGGATACAAAATAAATCCACATAAATATCAGCATTTTTATATATTACCAACAAAGTTCAACAGGAAGAGATACAAAAAGAAATTCCATTCAAAATAACTGTTGGTAGTAAAAAATATTTGGGAATCTATCTGCCAAGGAAAAGTCAGGAATTTTACGAACTAAACTACAAAACACTTTCCACACAAATAAAATCAGACCTAGTCAATTGGAAAAACATAAAATGCTCATGGGTAGGCCAAGCGAATATAATAAAAATGACAATACTACCCAAACTAATTTATTTATTTAGTGCCAATCAAACTCCCAAGAAATTATCTTACAGATCTAGAAAAAATAGTAACAAAATTCATTTGGAAGAACAAAAGATCAAGAGTTTCAAGGGAATTGGGGCAGCTAGGTGGCGCAGTGGATAAGAGCACCAGCCCTGAAGTCAGGAAGACCTGAGTTCAAATCTGGTCTCAGACACTTAACATTCCCTAGCTGTGTGACCCTGGGCAAGTCACTTAACCCTATTGCCTCAGCAAAAAAAAAAAAAAAAAAAAAAAAAGAGTTTCAAGGGAATTAATGAAAAAAAAGGCTGATGATGGTGGCGTTGCTGTACCAGATCTAAAACTATATTATAAAGCAGCGGTCATCAAAACCATTTGGTACTGGCTAAGAAATAGAGTAGTCGATCAGTGGCATAGGATAGAATCACAGGACAAACTAGGCAGTAACTATAGCAATTTAGTGTTTGATAAACCCAAAGACCCCAGCTTCTGGGATAAGTACTCACTATTTGACAAAAACTGCTGGGAAAATTGGAAACTAGTGTGGAAGAAATTAGGGCTTGACCCACATCTAATACCACATACCAAGATAAGATCTAAATGGGTTCATGATCTAGATATAAAGAGTGATATTATAAATAAGAGGAAATAGTTTACCTCTCAGACCTGTGGAGATGGAATAAATTTATGTCCAAAGAAGAACTGGAACTCTTAATTGAACACCAGATAGATAATTTTGACTATATTAAGTTAAAAAGTTTTTGTACAAACAAAACCAGTGCAGTCAAGATTAGGAGGGAAGCAATAAATTGGGAAATCATCTTTACATTTAAGGGTTCTGATAAGGTCTCATCTCTAAAATATATAGAGAATTGTCTCATTTATAAGAATTCAAGCCATTCTCCAATTGATAAATGGTCAAAGGATATGAACAGACAATTTTCAGATGATGAAATTAAAACTATTTGTAGTCATATGAAAAGGTGCTCCAAATCACTATTGATGAGAGAAATGCAAATTAAGACAACTCTGAGGTACCACTACACACCTGTCAGATTGGCTAAGATGACAGGAAAAGATAATGACGAATGTTGGAGGGGATGTGGGAAGGCTGGGACACTGATGCATTGTTGGTGAAACTGTGAACGGATCCAGCCATTCTGAAGAGCAATTTGGAACTATGCTCAAAAAGTTATCAAACTGTGCATACCCTTTGACCCAGCAGCGTTTCTATTGGGCTTATATCCCAAAGAAATCATAAAGGAAGGAAAGGGCCCCACATGTGCAAGAATGTTTGTGGCAGCCCTTTTTGAAGTGGCTAGAAACTGGAAACTCAATGGATGCACATCAATTGGAGAATGGCTGAATAAATTATGGTATATGAATATTATGGAATATTATTGTTCTGTGCGAAATGACCAGCAGGATGATTTCAGAGAGGCCTGGAGAGACTTGCATGAACTGATGCTGAGTGAAATGAGCAGAACCAGGAGATCATTATACACGGCAACAACAATACTATATGATGATCAATTCTGATGGACATGGCTCTCTTCAACAATGAAATGCTTCAAACCACTTCCAATTATTAAGTGAAGAAAGCCATATACCTCCAGAGAGAGGGATGTGAAATGTGGACCACAACATAACATTCTCATACTCCTTGATTGATGTTTGCTTGCATTGTGTTTCCTTTCTCTGATTTTTCTTTCTTGTAGATACGATTTTTCTTGCACAAAAATGATAAGTGTGGAAATATGTATACATATATTTGATTTGTCAAGTATTTTAACATAATTAACATGTAATGGATATCATGCCATCTAGGGGAGGGATGGGGAGTAGGGGGGAAATTTGTAACAGAAAGCTTTGTAAGGGTTAATGTTGAAGAATTACCCATACATATGTTTTGCAAATAAAAAGTTTTAATAAAAAAAAAGTCACTTGCAGAGTTCAGAAAAACCTAGAAAGACGCTGAGTAAAGTGAATAGAACCAGGAGAACATTGCACACAATAACATTGTGTGATGATCAGTCATGATTGACTTAGCTCTTCTCAGCAATACAATGATGCAACATAATTCCAAAAGACTCAAAATGGAAAATGCTATCCACATCCAGAGAAAGATAGAGCCTAATAAAGATTGAAATATATCATTTTCACTTTTTCCATTGTTTTTTTCCTATTGTTCTATTTCTTATTTTACAACATGGCTAATATGAAAATGTTTTTACAAGATTGTGCATGGGGGCAGCTAGATTGCAGAGTGGATACAGCATTAGCCCTGAAGTCAAGAGGACCTAAGTTCAAATCCAGCCTCAGATACTTAATACCTCCTAGCTGTATATCAGTGGGCAAGTCACTTAAACCTAATTGTCTCAGCAAACAAATAAACAAAAAAAGATTGTGCATGTGTATATATATATATATATATATGTATATATATATATATATGTATATATATATATATCCTTATATCAGATTGATTACCATCTTGGATAGGGAAGAGGAAAGGCAAAGAGGGAAAAAACTGGAATTCAAAATTTTTCAAAAAATGAATGTTGAAAATTGTCTTTATATGTAATTGGAAAAAAATTACTATAAAAAATACCTTGATGGAAGGTGTTTAAAGAGGTTACTATAATCCAAATATATCTCATTTCTTATAGATTGATAGGATCTCTCTAGGATTTAGGTGTGGACAAACAAGGTGATAACGATACTGAGAGTGAGCCAATTATTAACTACTAGCTGAAACACAGGAGTAGAAAGATGAGTCAGTGTTGAGAGAACTAGAACTATTAGATCAGTTACTAGGCAAGTTATAATATTACAGGTAAACCTGAAGAAAGAGTTACAAATGTTTCTAGGTGACAATATTAGAGATTGCCCATGCAAAAAGTCCCTTGCATAAAATTGCATATGAATTATTACATATTTGAATAAGCATATTTTTTCATTTGCTATGATGTTCATTTAGTTGTTTTGTATGATGTTTACATTGTAGCAATGCCTCTTAATTGTTTTCTGCATATGCTATTGTTTATATTTAAATTATGTTTTATATATAGATGTTTTGGGTAGTGTTACTGATGCAGCTAACCAGTTTTACTTTATTAGTCAGCCATGTCTGTTGCTTTTGATTTATTATTGATAGATATGCATGAAATTCTAAAATATGTCATTTCCTGTATGTGGTTAGTCATTGTCACTGTAGCATTTCCCATACGTAGTTAGTCATTTTGTCATTTGCATTCTCCTAGGTGATATTCAATGTAATACCATACCTATTACACATGCTGTCAGTGTGTATAGGTGTTCAGGGAAGACTAGAAGCTATGATGTGGAACTGGTGGCCCTTTTTCAGGGCTGCTTTTTATCTTTGTTTTGCACCTGCCACCCAACTCTCACCTGTGTCTCCAAGAAGCTATGGCATGCATAGTCACTGAACCTTTTAAACCATTTCAGCAGGAAGACCTCAGGCCCTCAGTAAGGGGTTGACTACCCCAAGCATGTGAAAACTTCATTACTGGAAAAGGCAGATGTGAATAATTTATTCCAAGGGACCGTGAAGGTGGTATGATGCAAAGGCAATCCTAGTTTAGATAAGATCATTTGAAAATTATTAATCTGAGATCATGAGTATTATCTCTCCAAAGAGTGAAAAATAGTTGAGAAAATGATCAGGCTGTTGTCTGTCCTTCATTCTCAAACAGGACTATGACATCAGGGAAGTGATGACGTGACATGCAGGTGAATTGGATTTAAGTGAGGGTGGGCAGGCAAAATCACCTGCCTCACTTTCCCCTCCAGAGCCAAGAGCAACATGACTGAAGGTGGCCCTGGATTCAATGGGAAACTTTGGCCTTTTTAAGCTAATTAGATCTTGGGTAGAATCAAAGACATCAAGGTCATCCACTACATCCCAAGTCATTACTAGTTGTTTTGACTTTTGTCCTGATGACTCTGGAAGAGTCACCAGTTTTTTTCTGGAAGAAAGAATGAGACCAATGACTTAGTGCAAAAGACATTATTCATATCATTTGGCCATTTTTAACCTACCTCAAGTCCTGTCACATTGAGCAAAGAATGATGCAGCAGGTACAGATATGCTAGGAGTTATGGTCACATCCCTGTTCACAAGTGGTCTAGGCTAAAGGGTTATCGTCAACCCTTTAAATAGTAGTGGAATTTAGCAGCTGGAGTATCTGAGTAACCTTTCCCAAGGACCACTCTGCTCACCTCCTAGTATGAAAAAAGGGCTAGAAAAGGTACCCTAAAGACTGTCTGCTTCACTTAACCTAACCCTGGCCAGTTTACACATGCACGAGCGGGCGCGTGTGCACACACACACACACATGTGCAAAAAATTTTGCAAAAATGATTCCATTCAGCATTGCTATGTGGAATGTGTGCACAATTATAGACAGCAAGAAATGCAGTAGACCTGAAAGACAAAGATCTCGTGTGAAAGAAACTGAACAGGTATCATAGACAAAAAAAGTAGCACTGAGTGAAACAAAGTTGTTAAATGTAGCCTAGTTTACCAAAGTCAGAGCCAAATTCACATTTTTTTTTCTGGAATGGCCATAGTAAAACTGACTGGCATAGGTTTTGGAATAAAATCTAATCTAATCTAATCAATAAACTCATATGCCCCACAAAAGGAAAAAAACAACAGGCTCATGACAATGTGATTGCCATTTTCAGGAAAGTGCCATGCCAGTATGATGAACCCTTGTGAGATCAAAGAAAAATTTTATGAAGGCTTGGAGACCGTTATCATCAATGTGATTTACTCTCTTCCCAATCAGAAAGAAGCTAGTATCAGATAATTCTATTCTATATATGCCCAGATAACTCCCAGACTGTGAGGAAGGAACTCTTTAGAAACCCTCCTTGGCCATTTCCCAATTTCTGGGTATTTTCAAACAACCTTTTGAGATATTGACTAACATCTAGCTTGGTACATTCCATCTGACTCCTGACCCCTCCCTCTGAGCTCCTAGGTCTGGCCCCTGGCCCCTCCATCTAAATTCTCACCTTTCCTTCTCTGGTCTCCCTGAGAAATCTGTAAGCATAAATTGCCCCTGTAAAAGATCTGTTTATGATGAAAATCTTTGCTAAATTCCCTTCAGCATTAAGCCCACTAAGAGGTACTTGCTTTCTCTCCCTCATAGTACTTTCCTTCAATAATGTCATTCTCCTTACTCTAACTAACTTTGATCAATCTAACCTGCTAGACAATAGCTTTCTCCCACCTCTTGGAGTATTTCCTTTCTCCTGGTTAATTTATGAGTTATCCTGGGGAACTTGTATTTTTCCTTTTCTAACTATATGCTCTCCCATCTGTTTCATACTTACCATCATTTTGTCTGTAACCCCTTTCCTTAAGTAAATCTACCTTTTGTCAAAGAGAATGGCCATTGTGAATTTTTCACATGTTTATTTTGAGCTAGGTATTGCTATCCTGGCCACATCAAATGTGCCAAAAGAGAACAAGTTTATAATTCTGAATGGCTTTAATGCCAGAGTAGACACAAACTATTAGACATGGCAGGGAGCCCTTAGGAGGAATGGAGTTGGAAACAACCACAATGATCACTTATGACTAAAGACTTGTGCATTTCATGACCTCATTACCAACACTGTCTACCATTTAGGTAGTAAATTAGGAAGTAAAACTTCATGAATGCATCTTTAGAGCAAATATTGGTATTTAATAGACTAAGTCATTACAAGGAGAAGAGATAGACAGGATATGAAAGTGACAAAAACAATATGTGATGCAGAGTGCTAGATATAGACATCCTCTCTAAGGCAAATATTTGCCATTAAAGAGAATGGTGGTCCAGAAGACATAATGTCAATGTTTTTGTTTTGTTTTATTTTGGTTATACATGTACATTAATTTAAAAAAAATACACATTTCTTTATGAATCGTGCTGGGAGATAAAAACCAGAACAAAAGAAAAAAAAACTACAAAAGGAAAAAAAAACAGAAGAAAAAGAGGGAAAAAGTGAACATAGCATTTGTTGATTTACATTCAGTTTCCATAGTTCTCTCTCTAGCTGCAGATGGTATTTTCTATCCAGAGTTTATGGGGATTGCCTTGGATCATTGAATTTCCGAGAAGAACCAAGTCTTTCATAGTTGATCACCACACAATCTTGCTGTTACTGTGTGTATTCCTGGTTCTACTTGATTAACTCATCATCAGTTTTTGTAAATCTTTCCAGGTCATTCTAAAATTTGCTTGTTCATTATTTTTATAGAACAATAATATTCTATTACTTTCATCAACCATAACTTATTCAGTCATTCCCCGATTGATGGGCATCTACTCATTTTCCAATTTTTTGCTACTACAAAAAGATCTGTTACAAACATTTTTGCACATATGGGTCCTTTTTCCTCCTTTATGATTTCCTTGGGATACAGACCCAGTAGTAGTACTGCTGGATTAAAAGGTATGTACAGCTTTATAGCCCTTTGGGCATAGTTCCAAATTGGTTGGATCATTTCACAATTCCACCAACAATGCATTAGTGTCCCATTTTCCCACATCCCCTCTTGTAGAGGGCCACAGATAGTGGGGAAACTCTGGGTGAGGTATATAACCCTTCAGCTTAGAGGGAACCTGCTGACAATGTCTGCTTTGGCTCCCCATCTTCCCTAAGGGCTCTCAGCCTTCCTGAGAAGTCAGGAGGTAGTGACAACCTGTGTTGTAATTAAAACAGAGTGATACCAAGTGGCAAAGAGACATCTGCGTACAATAGCAAGTTGTTTATGTGGTCCATGGTAGTGTTGCTTTGGTTATATAAGGGTATTAGGGTATATAAGGCTGAGAGAATTTGGAATAAATGGACTCCATGTTTGACCATCCACGAGAGTCCCTCCTCTTCACTCCTCTTCTAAGACCAAGGACTTGGGCTGCTACCGGGATCCTCCGGAGAGTTAGTCTGGACACAACATTTGGCATTCAACATGGGGCCTTGCAAAGCAGGGCACAAAGCAGCTTGACTGATGCAATTGGCAAATTCAGCTGAGGAGTCCCGTGATCCATATAAGAAAAGTACAAAAACAGTCAAGCAGGAAGATTCGGTAAGGGCTAATCTAGTCACTTTTGGTTTTCAGCTGAAATGAGGCAACTGCTAACCACAGAGCCTCCCTTCTGAGGTAAGTATGAAGCAGGCTTAGTTAGGTTAGCAGAGAAGCAAGGTTTGTGGGTATCCCAGAAGCAGATCAATGAGTTCTCAGATGCTCTGGAAGGAGGAGAGTTTGGAGCCAGAGATGTGGAAGGTAGTGGGAGAACAACTAACTGAATACAATGGGATAAAATTGACTTTGAGAAACCCCACATCTAAGAAAAAGAAAAAGAAAGCTGGGATGTCAAACCAAGAAATATCAGGAGAAAAACAGAGGCTTGGTGCCGTAGCTGCCGAGAGTAAGCTAAAGTAAGCAGCTAAGGAAGTCTTTTTGAGTATTTTGTTGATTTATATTACTGCTCTAGGAGGTTTAAGGGGTGTGGGGAGTTGGGCAGGAAGAGAGATAAGGGCTGCCCTTGGAGGTTTGAGGGGCGAGGTGCTTCTCCATTTCTCCACCCACCTTCACTTCCCCCTAAGCCTTCACATACATCCTTAGGATATTCTCCTCCCCCCTCAACTCCACCTTCATGAGTGGGAGAAGGAGGAGTGGGAGAGGTGGTGACACCATCAGCCCCTCTAGCACAGTTTTGTCCTCCTATATTCTTTGAGACAAGGTAAAAGAGAAGAGACATTTTTAAAATTTTAATTTTTATATATACACACACACACACACACACATATATATATATATGTATATGTATTTTTTTTTTTACTGCAGTTAGGATTACTATTGAGCACTTTGGCTTTTTAGGCAGAGCTGCTGTTGAAAACCTGCCAGCCCTTACACCTATCCTCATGCCACCCTTACACCGGTGTGGGTGGAAAACTGGCCCTTAACCAGGGAAAAAATTCAGGCCTTGTTAGATATAGTACAGGAGCAACTTGACCAAGGATACCCACAACCTTCTTTAAGTCCTTGGAACTTCCCTGTATTTACTGTAAAAAAGAAATCTGGAAAATGGAGGAAGTTACTGATTTGAGAAAAGTGAATGAACAGATGAAACTATGGGAGCTCTCCAGCCTGGACTTCCATCTCCTACTCAGTTACCTAGGGAATAGCTTCTTTGGGTTATAGACATTAAGGATTGTTTCTACTCTATCCCTCTGGATAAGGAGGATATGAAAAGATTTGCCTTTTCAGTGCCCAGTGTTTATTTATCTGAGCCTTATAAAAGATTTAAATAGATAGTTTTGCCACAGGGAATGAAAAATAGCCCTATCATGTGTCAAATGTATGTAGCTACTGCTCTTACTCCTGTAAGAAAAGCATTTACAAAAGTTATTACATTACATGGATGATATCTTGGGGTGAGCACCTGAGGAACAAATGTTAGTAGCATGTCTACAAAAGACCATGGAAACATTAAGAAACTACCAATTGTATATAGCCCCAGGAAAAATTCCAAGGCATGATCTTTTTCAATATTTAGGATATGAAGTATATCATAAGGTACTTACAGTAAAAAAAAAAAAAAAAACTTTCTTTAAAAACAGAGAAGTTGAACACCTTAAATGACTTTCAGAAATTGATAGGAGATATCCAATGGATGCATCCAGTATTAGGCTTGGCTACCTATCAATTAAAACCATTGTATGACATTTTAAGGGGAGACTCTGCTTTAGACTCACTCTGCCAGCTTATGAAAGAAGCTCAAGAGGCTCTGAGAGAGGTTGAATTGGCTTTATCCTATGTGGTTGAAAGTCACTCAAAAACCCTTGGAAATATCAGTTTTTGCAACAGCAGTCCTTCATCAAGGAGACAGTGTGATTGAGTGGGTGACCCTTCAAGCACAACCAGACCAAAGCCTTATTCCTTACCTAGTGCTTGTAGCTAGAATCTTATTAAAGGCCATTAATCGAGTAATATAATTATCTGGGGTAAGACCTGACAAGGTATATATACTTTTTATACCAATGCACAAATGAATGTATGCTCTGAAACTATTCAGAGTAGCAAATTTTATTGGCCACAGCTCCAAATTTTACACACTGGTCTCCCTTAAAGATAACCCAGCTATTGCATAATTGGCCATGATTTTAGAAGAAAAGGTTTCTAAGGTTCCTCTTAAAGGACCAACCATCTTTACAGATCCATTCAAACATAACATTTGTGCTGTATACTCTCATGACTTATATGATTTATGACTATAAAAAGAGTAGTCAGAACTTCCTTTCAGTCCACTCAGCAGAATGAATTATATGCAATTATGCTAGCTCTTACTTATTATCCAGGAGATGTAAATATAATATCTGATTTGGCCTATTCAGTAGGTGTGGTACAAAGAATTGCTACAGCCCGAATTAAATCTGTAACTTCTAACATATATCAGCTCTTTAAGGAACATCAAGAACAAGTGAGAAAACATGCAGGTAAGTATCATATCTTGCATGTCCACTCTCATAGTGGACTTCCAGGTCCCTTTTTTTTTTTTTTTTTTTTTTTTTTGCTGAGGCAATTGGGGTTAAGTGACTTGCCCAGGGTCACACTGCTAGGAAGTGTCTGAGACCAGATTTGAACTCAGGTCTTCCTGACTTCAGGGCTGGTGCTCTAACCACTGTGCCACCTAGCTGCCCCCCAGGTCCTACTTTTTATAGAAACTCAAAGGCAGATTGCTTTCTCACCATGTTAGCTAACACACCTCTATTTCAGGCAGCCCAAGAATGTCATTCTAAATATCATCAACCTGCACAAGCTTTACATCTGCAGTTTGGGATAACAAAAGAAGAAGCTAGGAGCATAATAAAAGCCTGTACTGCTTGCCTTCCTTTCCATGCTCCTACACTCCCTCCCAGGAAGAACTTTTGTGGTTTGAGACCCAATGAAATTTGGCAGATGGATGTGATCCATTATAAATCTTTTAGTCGTCTTTTATCCATGTTGTAGTGGATACCTTTTCAGGATTTACTTTTGCAGTACCAGCAGCAAAAGAGATGGCCTGAGTGGTCACTGAATTTCTTACACGGGCCTTTGCAGTTATGGTTGTGCCACAAGCAATAAAAACAGATAATGGACCTGCATATGCTTCCAAATATTTCACAAACTTGTGCCCAGTATCAGATTTCACCCACCACTAGTATAACTTTTGATCTTTAAGGACAGGCAATAGTAGAGAGAAGAAACAGAGATATCAAGACACTCCTCCAAAAACAAAAGTGACAGGGAGCCATGGGTAACCCTAGAGAACTTCTAAACTTGACCCTTTATACTATTTATTTTTTGGTTTTTGATGAGGACGCACTGATTCTGGCAGGCAGGTTTCATAACCCACTGGAAGGGCAGTGTCCAGTGCAAGCAGCTCCAGTATCTTTAGATAATCGCCAGGTGGTGTGGAGAGATCCAGAGAGTGGTGAATGGAAGGGACCAGACAGACTAACTGCTGGGGGCAAAGGGTTGGCTTGTATCTCTACAGATGGAGAAGGAATTAGATGGGTGCCAACAAGCCATATTTGCCTTGTCCATCAGAGAGAGATGGAAAAAGAGAAGAATGTCGAAATGGAGAAGATCCAATAAACACCGGGTGGTTCCATTTCTGACTGCCCACAATTGAGAGCATGGCCGTTAACCCTATGTGTATATACGGCAATTGACTTATGAACATTACCATGACCATAAAAATAATTGTTAATGAGACTAATGCAGGACTTCAAAACTGTAGGAATCATTGGATTCCCTCACACATGAAGTGATGGACAATAGATTGACTTTGGACTATCTCTTAGCTGTTGAAAGAATTTCTTACACGGGCCTTTGCAGTTATGGTTGTGCCACAAGCAATAAAAACAGATAATGGACCTGCATATGCTTCCAAATATGTGTGGTTGTGAATTGATAGTTACTTTCTATACCTTCCTTCTGGGACTCATGAAAGTCTTTTATAGTATCTTGTTTATTCATATTGTTATATTACTACTTGCTCATGTGATATTATTACTTACTTGTGTGATTCCTCCCATGCTGATGGATTTAACTACTGATATATATATCTGCTTCAATTAAAACAAAAGAAAGGGAGAGATGTAGAGGACCACAGATAGTGGGGGAACTCTGGGTGGAGGTATAAGATTCTTCAGCCCAGAGGGAACCTGCTGACAATGTCTAGTTCTGCTCCCCATCTCCCCTAAGGGCTCTCAGCCTTCCTGAGAAGCCAGGAGGTAGTGACAAACTGTGTTGTAATTAAAGCAGAGTGATACCAAGTAGCAAAGAGATATCTACATACAATAGCAAGTTGCTTATGTGATCTTGCATGGCAGTATATAGTTAGTACATGTGCACAGTGTGCTATGGTTATATAAAGGTATTAGGGCATATGAGACTGAGAGAATTTAGAACAAATGGACTCCTTGCTTGATCATCCACATGAGTTTCAGCCTCACTACTCCTCTTCTAAGACTAAGGACCTGGGTTGGTACCGAGATCCTCCAGAGAGCTAGTGATACAACGCCCTCCAACATTTATCATTATCTTTTCCTGTCATCTTAGTCAATTTGAGAGGTGTGATATGGTACCTCAGAATTGTTTTAATTTGCATCTCTCTAATCAGTAGTGATTTAGAGCATTTTTCCATATGACTGTGGATGGCTTTGATTTCATTATCTAAAATTTGTCTGTTCATATTTTTTGATTATCAATTGGGGGAAATATCAATTGTTTAGAGCACTTTCCCCAGCAAGAACAGTTTCTTGCTGATTTGGAGGGAATGTTAAGTCAATATACAATAAGCAGAAAAGGAGTGGGCAACTTTCAGAGATTTGTTGTAAAGCACTGAAATTACTCAGTTGGGCAAGAACACTCACAATCATCACAAATAGGATTGGTTTGATTGAAAAGATAGGGAAAATTGGAAGATACTAAATGAAAAACAAGAACTTCATGTGGTCTTACTAGCAGTTTAGTTCATTCATCTCTAAGAAGACAGCATTCTATTTCATTTAAAGTAAAGTGCAAGCAAAATTTAGGGAGATGCAGGATTTTAGGCTAAGTATTGTTTGTAATTCTCCAAGAGGACCATGACTTGCAAGTGAACTGGATTGAAGTGAGGGAGGGTTGTGCAAAGTCACCAGCCTCCCTTTTTCCTTCAGAACCATCTGGATCCTGTGGCAAGATATAAATCAGGACAACTAAAGATGGTGCTGCATGCAGTGGGAGACCTTGGCCTTATTAAGCTAAAGTCTTTCCCAGGTCTCAGTTTGACTGAGGCAATGCCCCTTCATTGATTAAGGCTAGGTAATAAATAAGGCAAATAGCCTCTTCTACCTAGTCAAAAAAAAAATCAATCTGGGAGGAGAAGACCAGGGCTTGGCCAAAACAGAAAGTGTTATTTGCACCCACTGTGAATCTTGGCTCAGTAAAAAGTAACTGAAATTCAGTTTTTTGTTAATAGTAACAACCCAAAGTGCTTTTATGATTCTCTGATAGCTTTTATGGATCAAAAACCTGTGCTGCATCTCAATTAATCAGTGTTAATGGAGTCACATCGATTAGTGATAAGGAGATGATCCTGGAGAGATGGGCTGAACATTTCCATAATATTCTCAACATACTTTCATCAACCAATACTGAAGCTATTGACCATATACTTCAGTATAAAGTCAATCCATCTTGAGATGAACTTCAACTAAAGAAATTTTGAACGCCATTAGACTCTTCTCATGCAGCAAAGTGCCTGGTACTGATTCTATTCCAGCTGAGATTTAAAAGGCAGGGGGTCTACTGCTCATAGAAAAACTGACTGAGGGCAAGAAGAGGCCCTCACGAGTTCAAGAATACCTCAATCATCAACCTTTAGAAAGGAAAAGGGAAAGGGAAAAGGTTGTTCTATGACAATCGCAGGGAGTTTTCTCTTAGTCATTGCCAACAAAATTCTTGTCAGAGTCTTTCTTAATAGGTTGATCCTACAGCTGGAAGAAGAATATATACCCAAGAGTCTTTATAAAGGCTTTATAAATGTTGAGGAATGATCAATATTGTGTTTACTGCCTGACAACTCCAGGAGAAATTCCAAGAACAGAACAGGGAACTATATACAATATTTGCTAATTTGACCAAGACCTTTGATACTATCAGATAAGAGGATTTGTGAAAGATTAAGAGCAAAATTTGGTTACCCAGACAAGTTCATTAGTATTATACATCAGTTTTATGATGGCACATTTTGCACAAATTCTTGATTATGGATTATACTATAATGCTTTCCCTGTCATCAATGGAGTGAAGCAGGACTATGAAATGCACTTGCTCTTAGGCTTTTGAACATAATGTTTTCAGTGATATCATTAGATGCTTTCATCTAGGATGAAAATAGCATCAAGATCACACTGATGCTAAATTTAACTTGAAAAGGCTCCAAGCCAAGACTAAAGTGGAGGGAGAACTGATGCATGATGTTTTCTTTGTACTCAGTGCAGCCTTAAAGGGTGAGATGCAACAGAGTATGGATTGATTCTCTGCTACTTGTGTTAATTTTGGTCTAACAATTAATACCAAGAAAAACACATGTGCTCCACCAGTCAACACTATACCATTCATACATGGAGCCAATAGCAAATAGAGCGATTTTGAATGCTGTGGATAAGTTCACTTATCTTGGCAGTATTCTTTTCAGGGATATCCATATAGATGATGAGGTTGATGCACACACTTCCAGGGCTAGCTCAGTGTTTGAAAAGCTCCAAAAGAAAACATAGGAGAGAAAAGGTATTAGGCTGCCTACCAAACCGAAGGTCTACAGAGCCATTGCGCTAACCTCATTGTTATACATTTGTGAAACCTGGACAATATACCAGAACCATGCCAGAGAAATTAATTGCCTTATGAAGACACTGAAGAATGCCTGGAAAGATAATATACTAAATACTTAGATCCTTTCTTGAGCTGAACTGCCAAGCATTCAAACTTTACTGAAGAGAGTGCAACTCCAAAGGGCTAGCCACATTTGTCTAAATGCCAAGCAACTTTTGCCTAAAAGACTTTTATGGATGGAGAACTCAGACAGGAGTAAGTGCTCACATGGGGATTAGAAGAAATGATATAAAGACACTTTCTTTTTTTAGTTTCTTTTTTTATAATATATTTTTTTATTTTTCAAAATACTTGCAAAGATAGTTTTCAACATTCACCCTTGTAAAACCTTGTGTTAGAAATTTTTCTTTCTCTCTCTCTCTTTCCCCCTCCCTTAGATAGTCAGTAATCCAATATAGATTAAATGTGCAATTCTTCTGAACATAATAAAGACATTTTCAAGGTCTCTCTCAAGAACTTTGGAATCAGTTGTGAGTCATGGGAGATACTGGCACAGACTAGTCTAGCATGGCATGATCGCATCAAAGAAAGTAATCTATGAGCAAAACAGAATTTCAATAGTTTAAAAAAAAAGAAAAAAGAGGAGACCCACAAATTTAGATTCATTTCTTTTCCAAATGTTTATATGAACTATTTGTACCTGATCAATACAAGTCTTTGACTTGTATTGATCTGATCTGCCACGATATGTATATACTGTATACTGATCCCAACAAAATGATATCACTTTGGTCCTCTTCATTTATGAGGGACAACAGCTAACCAGCTATCAATGTGCATTTATCTTATTTCAGTTTCAATAATACTGAAGACTGTTTATCCTGGAATACCAAGGAAATTATCCTTGTTATTTTAAAGCACTGATGTTTGTGCTTATATAGTTACAGGTTTGGGATTTGCCCTAACTGATCTTTGCAAAGGACTTTGAGGGAGAAGATGGATGATGGCAACCCCATTTTATATTGTTGAAAGGAGAATAATACTTTGGGAAAAGGTTGACATTAGAGGAACTGGTAGTCTCTATCTAATCCCTTCCCCCAGCTTGCTACACTAGAAACCAGGAAATTTTCCCTTGGATAAGATTGGGGAGCTTCTCTTGATTAAAATGATTTACTTCACTCCCAATGTGAGAATACGTTCACTCTGTATTCTCGGTATTGGTACACACACACACACACACACACACACACACACACACACACACACACA
>JAJPUD010000534.1:306922-374523 GCA_023553655.1 Myrmecobius fasciatus | reverse complement strand
ACACACACACACACACACACACACACACACACACACACACACACACACATACTTTCTCTGATTTCTATTTTGTCGTTAACTTGGATGAATGGTTTCATTGCTATTGACAAAAATAAATACATGAATAAATAAAATGTCCCTCACCCCCAGTATAAGTTTCTTGAGGGCTCTAGTTCTCACTTCTATCTAGATTTTGCCTGCATGGCAAACGGTATATATATATTTTTTGAAACAAGATGTAAGTTTAGAAGAAGAGGCAAGAAAGAATTGCTTCCAAAAAACAGGATTTGTCCATACTCCTGAGGAGTACTTTTTTGGGTCAGTATCCTTTAGAATATTCCATTAAATTGTTTCTATTTAAGGTTTTTGAGCAGGGAGTTGTGTTTCTGAAGGAATTAAATCTGAAAGAGTGGAGGTAAGGGAATCAGAAAACTTTCACAATAATTCCAAAAGAGGCAATAAAGAGAAGTGAGTAGGAGAAGAGGGTATGGAAGGGATGGGATTTGATTGAGAGTTGTGAAAAAGAGGATGTGAAGGGAAAAAAGGCATTTGTGACTCAAAGATTTCCTGGACTTTGGTTGCTAAGGCCACTTTTTTTTTTTTTTTTTTTTTTTTTTTTTTTTTTTTTTTTTTTTTTTTATTTTTTTTTTTTTTTTTTTTTTTTTTTTTTTTTTTTTTTTTTTTTTTTGTGGAGGCAATTGAGGTTAAGTGACTTGTCCAGAGTCACACAGCTAGGGAATCTTAAGTGTCTGAGATCACATTTGAACTCAGGTCCTCCTGACTTCAGGGTTGGTGCTCTATCCACTGTGCCACCTAGCTGCCCTACTAAGGCCACTTTCCATTGTGCAATGACACTCTAATAACTCGATATAGATGTTCCCACTAGAGTCCATTTATGGAATCATAGGATCACAGATCACAGACCCTCAAGAGGTCCATAGATAAATTTCAGTTTTGCAAATAAATAAATAAATGATCGTCTATATTTTCCACTAATCTCTAGCTGAAATTTGGCATTTTCCTTCAAGTATGTTTACCCAGAGTATCAAAGGTGCAGCACACTCCTTCTATACCACAAACATATCTTGTAAGCACAAATATTTTGCGGCTGCAAATCCCTGTGGTCCACTCTGGACCTAGAATCTACGACCTAGCAAATTGTAAAATTCTAAAAACAAAACAAAACAAAAAAAACCCCCAAAACCTAATTTCTCTGAAAGTAAACTCCTGTTGTGCAACCTAGGGAATTTCCACAGAACCCCTCCTCCATCAGTGCTGCGGACCAAAGAGTAAATTTCTTCTTGGATCCCGCCTATTTGGGGGCGTGGTTCGTGCTGGAGCCGGAAAATCGGGCTTTATAAATTGCGTATTATTCTTCCTTAATCAACAGAGGAGAAGAGTCTTCTGCTCGGTGTTTTTGAGGCTAGTGTGGTGAAGATTACATTCTCTTTCACAAATAGGGCGCAGGCTGCTCACTTGACAGACTCGAATGTGGTCTTCCTTAATCGATAGAGTAGAAAGTTCTTCCTTGCGCTTCTGAGGCTTGTGTGGCGAAAGCTACTCTGTCTTACACAGGTGGCCTGTAAGCTGCTCATTTGGACAGAATCGAACGTGATCTTCCTTAATAGACAAGAGGACTAAGGTCTTTTGCTTTGCGCTTCTGAGACTAGTTAGACGCAGCCTACTTTGCCTTACACAAATAGTTTGGCAGACTACTCTGCCAAACACGTGTGGGATGCAGGTTGCCCACTTGGACAGAATCGAACTTGGTCGGATTGCGCGTCACCGGGAACCCCTGGGAAACTTTCATCCCAAGGGGATGTGCCGCTCTAGGACTACGCCATGCCCGGTCCCTTGGAAAGATCTCACTTATGTCTTCCTGAGCTTGGTGAGTCAGCTAGCCTTTCCCTTTCCTCCCTTCCTTAGGAAGGGCTCGCGGGGCGCGCGGCGGAAAAGGATCACCTGTGTTAGGTCTGGAATCAGAAGCCAAGAGGTTTGGGTGGGTGGAGGGAGGTGTCGGGATAGCGGGAAAATGCCCGGAATTGCTTTTCTTTCTCTTCTCCGTATATCCCCTAGCTGTTATCCTCATCCTTCCATCCAGGACAAGTCCAGGCAAAATGCTCTCTCCAGGATTCGCAGAGGAGGCTGGTGGTTCTGGCAGCCTGACCAAAAACCTGGCAGTTTTTGTGGGGAGAGGAGGGTAGCCACTCACATGATTCCAAGTGGAGTAGTGGAGAAGTCTTCGTGGCTTCACGGAAAAAGCATCGAGTTTGGAGCCCCAAGTGGAGCCATGTGGGCTCAATTTCTTCACTTATAAAATGAAAGGATAGAGCTAAATATTGTCACAAGTCCCTTACATCTATGTTACAAGTCCCACACCTACGATCCTCCAGTGAAAGAGGTGCTCTGCTCAGCCGAATCCTGAGTCAAGTGTTTCCTTTAAGGGATTTTCGAGGGAGGAAACAGTTCTGTGATTTCCAGCCGTGATGAAATTTCAAAGCACCTTGACTCATTCTTGTACTTTCTCTTTCCCCCCTTCCCATCCGTCACCCTCTACCTATTCACGCATGCTTGGAGCTTTTCGTTTATAAACTGGTGTCCTAAAATTTCCATTATTTCTCTTCCGTAGAAAAATGAGTCATTGGGTGGGGAAAAATATGACTTCTTCAAAGGCCTGAACCCGGGCTCAGAGAAACTGCAAAAATGATTGTTTTCTACTCCTAGTGCTGAACGAAATATTTGTTATGCCAGGGGAGAGATAAGGATGTCAGACTTGGAGCCAGTAAGGCCTTTTCAATCATGATCCCTGATACTTAATAACTGTGTGACTTTAAGCAAGTCCCTTAAAAATTACTAAGCCACAATTTCCTCTGTAAAATGGGGAGAGTAATTCCTATAACCACAAAAAAGCAATGTTTTTTGTTGTTTTTCTGGATCTTTGGTTTCTGAGAAATTTTTTATTTTAAATTGTTTAAAATTTTATTAAAAATTCTGAAGAATTTCCTTTATCTTTGCAGATCAGCACCTCAGAAATTTTTTTCTTATTAAAGTTTTTTATTTTCAAAACATACATGGATAATTTTTCATCAATGACCCTTGCAAAACCTTGTGTTCCAAATTTTCCATCTTTCCTCCACCCTCTCCCCTAAATAACAAGTAGTCCAATATATCTTAAAATATATGTTATACAACATATATATATATATACATATTTATACAATTATCATGCTGCACAAGAAAAATCAGATCAAAAAGGGAAAAAATGAGAAAGAAAACAAAATGCAAGCAAACAACAAAAAGTGAAAATGCTATGTTGTGATCCACATTCAGTTCCCACAATCCTCTCTCTGGAGCATTTCAGGAATTAATCAACCAATAGGTTTTTATTAAGTGCTTACTTTTATGCCAGGCACTGTGCAAAACCCTGGGTATACATAGGAAGGGAAAATTGCCCTTCCTACCCTCAAGGAGCCTACATTCTAAGAGGGGAGACAATGTAAATAATTTTTGGTAGATAAGATATTCATGTGTATTTTTACATAAGGGATGTATTATGAAGGAAATCTCAGAAGGAGGGAAGGTAAGTAGTAGAGTGGAATAGAACGTCAGGTATGGAGTCAGAAGGACCAGTGCAAATCTGGCTTCAGTCACTTACTAGCCATGTAACCCTGGGCAAGTCACTTAACTCTTTTTGCCTCAGTTTCCTTATATGTATATAAGTTGGAGAAGGAAATGGCAAACCACTCCAGGATTTTTTTTTTCCCAAGAAAATCCCAAATGGGATCATACCATTTCAGACAAGACTGAAAATGATTGAAACAAAACAACAGCAGCAGCAACAGCCACCACAGAAAGAAAGAATTAACAGCAACAGGAAAAACATTCTCTAGAAAGGGAAAATTGAGTTCTCTTGTGGGAAGCCTGAGAAGCTAAGAACTGGAGACAAAATACATTTGGCACTGGTGAGGCACAGACAGTTCAAAGGCAGAAAATTGGGAAATGTCATATTCCAGGAATAGTCATTAGGACTGTGTGAAAGTAAATAAAGTGTTAAGAATAATAGAAAGGTAAGAAGGGACCAGATTGTGAAGAGCTTTAAATCCCCAATAAAAGATTTTATATTTTATTCTGTATATGATCGGTAGCTATTAAAGTAGCTTGGTGACATAATGGACAAGTCACTTACCTCTGTTTGCCTTAGTTTCCTCAACTATAAAATGAGGATGATAATAGCGCCCGTCTCCTAGGTTATTATAAGTATCAATTGAATTAATATTTGTAAAGTGAGGTGCTTGGCAAATAGTAGGCATTTAATATATGCTTCCCTTTTCCCCTGACATGGTCAAACCTGCACTTGAGGAAAATCTCTTTGATAGTTGAATGGAGAATGGATAGAATGAAGAAAGACTTGAAGCAGATATACCTATTAGAAGATTGTTATAGTAGTCCCAGGGAGAGGTGAGAAGGATATGATCTAGGACAGTGGTTGTGTGAGTGGAGAGAATGGGATGTATATTGATGCAAAGGGATTTGCCCAAGGTCACATAACTAGTAAGTGTATTATTAATAAATTAGTATATTATCACTTTTAAAAGGTTTAATAGGTTTTTAATTATAAGTATAAACATTTTTATGATTTTTGAGCTCTAAATTCTCTTCCACCCTTATTTCCCTCCCCTCTCATTGACAAGGGAAGAAATTTGATAAAGGTTATACTTTTTAGTCATATAAATTAAATATATATATATTTTTTTCAAAGTTATTTTATTACATTTTAAAAATTGAACTGTCTCCATCTTTCCCTTTATACCCTACATTATGCAAGATCATCATTTAATACTATTTATAAATATATATAAAGCCCTACCATCCATACTTCTATTTTTCAGTTCTTTCTCTGAAGATGGATAGCATCTTCTTTCATAGCTCCTTTGTAGTTGATTTGAATTTTTTAATGCTCAGAATAACAATCATTTACAGCTGTTCTTTGAACAGTATTGCTGTTACTGTATAGAACATTCTTTTGATTCTGCTCATTTCATTATTTCATGAAGATTTTTCCATGTTCTTCTAAAATTAATCTGCTCATCATTTTTTATAGCATGGTAGTATTCTATCACAATCATATACCACAACTTGTTTAGTCATTCCCAAATTAATTAAATGTTTCCTCCATTTCCAGCCCTTCACTACCACACGGAGAGCTGTTATAAATATTTTAGAACATACAGCTGGGAATGAGGTAGGAGAGTATCAGGTGGATTAGGGATAGACTAGAAGGAAGATATTGGGAAATATACATGGGGTGGGAGAAATAGTTTCACCTTTGGAGTTAGAGCTTCATCCTTCTCTCTTTTCTACCTCTTTTTGATTTTAACTAAGCCACTTATTAGGTACTTCCTATGGATAAAATACCAACATCCTACCTTATGTAGTTTATACTATGCTGGGAGAGGAAAGAGGTGATATTGCATCTGCTTACAAGATAAGTAAATATAAAGTAATTTTAGGAAAGGTTGGCCATTAACAACTGATGATTTGGGAAATCATCATGGTTGAGGCTGAACCTAGAAAGAGAAAGTCGAAGCATCAGGGATGAGGAGGGAGTGCTTTCTAATTACTTCAGCTTTCTGAACCTAATTCCTTCTCTGTAATGGGCATCATGACCTTATTGAGGTAATAGAATAGCTGTTTTTCTGGTTTTCTTCACTCTGAATCAATTCATATAAATTTTTCATTTTTTTTGAAACTATCTTTTTTCTTGTCTTTGACAGCACATTCATATGCTGCAGTTTGTTCAGTCATTTCCCAACCAAGGCCATTCTGTTGGTTTCTAGTTTTTTGTTACCACAAAAAGAGTTGCTTCTTCCTCTTTTCTTTTATCTTACTGGGGATATAGACCCAGCAATGACTACAAATTCAAATGTTTCACACTGTTTAGCGACTTTTTGTGCATAATTCAAAGGTGCTTTCTAGAATAATTGGGCTTATTCAGTTTTACCAATATGCCCATTTTCTTGCAGCCCTTCCAACATTTGTCATTTTTTCCCTAATCAATTAAATGATCAATCATGATTCTAGAGGCCCTTCCAGAAGAAGGATGCTACCTACTTAAATGATAATTGGCAGGTGTAGAATAAGAAAAACATTGAAAAAATTAAGTTTAAAAATGTGCTTAAAATTATTTTAAGAAATACATTTTTTATTCAAGCTTTTTATTTACAGAATATATGCATGGGTAATTTTTCGACATTTACCTTGCAAAGCTTTCTGATCCAAATTATCCCCTCCTTCCCCCCACTCCCTCCCTAGATGGCAGGTAGTCCAATACATGTTAAATATGTTAAAATATATGTTAAATCCAATATATGTATACATAGTTATACAGTTATCTTGCTGCACAAGAAAAATCAGATCAAGAAGGAAGAAAAAAAACTGAAAAAGAAAACAAATGCAAGCAAACAATAACAGAAAGAGTGAGAATGCTATGTTGTTGTCAACACTTAGTTCCCACAGTCCTCTCTCTGGGTGTAGATGGGCTCTCTTCATCACTGAACAATTGGAACTGGTTTGAATCATCTCATTGTTGAAGAGAGCCAAGTCCATCAGAATTGATCATCATATAGTCTTGTTGCTGTGTATAATGATCTTCTGGTTCTGCTCATTTCACTTAGCATCAGTTCATGTAAGTCTCTCCAAGCCTCTCTGAAATCATCCTGTTGGTCATTTCTTACAGAACAATAATTTTCCATAACATTCATATATCATAGTTTATTCAGCCATTCTCCAATTGATGAGCTATCCACTCAGTTTCCAATTTCTTGCCACTACAAAAAGGGCTGCCACAAACATTTTTACAATGTGAGTCCTTTTCCTTCTTTAAAATCTCTTTGGGATATATTCCCAATAGAAACACTGCTGAGTCAAAGGGTATGCATAGTTTGAAACTTTTTTTAGCATAGTTCCATATTGCTCTTCAGAATGGTTGTTTCCGTTCACAGTTCCACCTTCCACCAGCAATGTATCAGTGTCCCAGTTTTCCCACATCCCCTCCAACATTTGTCATTATCTTTTCCTGTCCTTAGCCAATCTGAGGGGTATGTAATGGTATCTCAGAGTTGTCTTAATTTGCAAAAAATGCATTTTTTGATGTGACCAATGTGATGATATATTTTGCTTGATTATGCTTATGTAATAATTGCTCTCTTCTCTGTCTCTCCCTTTCCTTTCTCTCACACCCTCTCTTTATCTTGTTTTAGACTCCACTCCTATACATCTCCAGACTTTCTTTACCTTCCCATAGAAGCCTCTTCACCCTGGAAATTTGCTCTATCCCAGACTTTTCCCACTCTGATCCTATGGATCCTTCTGACTGGCTAGTTTCTCCCAGAATCTCCATGTTAAGGACAATGCTCAGGTCAAAAATGTCTGTGCTCCTCTCCAGCCTCTAATCCTGACTTTCTGTATGATTCCCCCATGGGGGCACCTTTTTCCAGCTTTTCTTTTTCAGAAAAGCTTTCCTTCCCTTCAATGTGCAGTCTTTCCTTATTGGACTATAAGCTTCTAAAGTAAGGATTAAGTTTCTGCTTCCATTTGTATTTTTGATGGTTGGCACAGAACCTGGTACATAATAAAACTTAATAAATGCTTTTAGACTTGGTTTGCCTTTCACCTTTCCTTCATCCCTTCTCCTTCCCCTCTTCTTTCCTTCCTTCTTTCTTTTCATCTCTTCCTTTCTCCCTTCCTTCCTTCCCTTTCTTCATTCCCGCCTTTTTGCCTTTTTCTCTACTTTTTTTCCCCTTCTTTCCTTTTAGTGGATGGAAGAAAATATGAGAAAGAAGGAAAAAAAAGAATGTTTGAAAAAAAGTTAAATTTAAATGCACACATTTTAAAATCACTGCATAAATAACATTGGAAAAAGAGGAAAATATATAGGATAAATTGAAAGTATATATGTAAAGTAAGGTTTTTTTACAAGATAAGTTCTAAACTTATAGTAGGAATAAAAAAGCTTTTATTTAATATTTAATCTGTGACAGTACTGTGTTAAGTACCACAAAAACAGTTCCTTCCCTCAAGGAGCTTACCTTTTAATAGGGGGAGGCATCACATATGGGAAGTGATCCACAGGAAGGTATATTTTGGTTTGCAAAGTTACAGGGATGGTGAGTGAAACTACAAGGGACAGAGCTGTCTTGGTAAAGATTTTGGAACTGGAATGCTGAGAGGAGGAAGGAGGGAAGGAGAAGAAGAGGGCAGAGTGGTTAGAAAGGAAATAACCATGGAATAAAGTGAAGTGAATGTGTCATTAGCTTAGGCTTATAAGTAGTAAGATAAAAAAGGCAACCACTAGTTGGTATATAGGGTTCCTGAGTAGTCTAGGAATTAAAGGTTTAAGGGTTTGGTTTCTGGGGTTTATGGTTTGTAAACTTGGAAGATGGTTATTTGATGTCCTAGAGATTCTTTCTCCTTACTCTTTCTTGAAATGATTGTTTTGTTTCTTGTATAACTAGCAGTGACATATCATAGAGAATAGATTGTTTAGTAGTTAAAGCAAATGGACAGACCTCTTTTGCTCTGTCCATCTGATAGGATGACTGGGTAGAAGCTTAGGAAACCATCATTTGGGAAGAGGTAGCACTTATAACTGAATGGAAGAATCTGGGTAGGTTTTCTAGAAAGAGAAGCTGGGAATCCTTGGTTCTTGCACTGGAAGTGATAGAAGCTGGTGGAGGAATCAGTCACTTATCCTTTGGAATCAGCTAGGTACCCAGTCCTGTGTTAAGCACTCTAAGGAGTATATGGTCTGTTTGATCAAACCATTGCGGAGTTGTGTGAAAAGTAAGAATATTAATCACACATGATCCATTAAGAAAGGAAGTGCTGGAGCAATTCAAAGGAGGAAGAGGGTACTCTTGGGCTGGTTCAGGAATGTTGGAGAAATATTGTATAGAAGCTCTGGCTCATCTGCTTCAGGTAAATAAGGCACTGCCTCATTTTATAGAGAGCAGTGGAAGTTTAGAGATTAAATCAAGTGCTCACTTAGTTATAACACTGGAGAAGAAACTAGAATCCAGATCTAAGTATCTACTATACACTTGATATTACTAACTAGACGGAAATAAGATAACAGGAGTAAAGGTAAGGTAGTCATTGTAGCCACAAAAATGTCTTATATTTATATAATCCCCTGATGGATTGTCTTTGCTGAAACCCTTGAAATGGATAACTTGTATGACTGCCACTTAAAAAAAACACAAAACAACCCCCCCAAAAAAAAACCTGTAGTATAGTGCAGTGTTTCTTGAACTTTTTCCACTTGTGACCCCTTTTCATCCAAGAAAATTTGCATGTGATTCTGGATATATAGTATGTAAAATAGATTTGCAAATCAAACATTTACTGATAATAAATCATAATTTTATGACCCCCGCATTCAGTTATGAGACCTTCCATGGGGTCTCAAACCACAATTTAAGAAACTGGATCTAGCAGACTCTGGATTCAGAACACTTCAGTTCAAATCCTGCCTATGTGACTTTGTGTAAATCACATAATCTCTTTGGGTCACAGTTTTCAATTTATGTAAAATGAAGAGAGTTGAATTCTATGGTTCCTTCCAGCCCTAGATCCATACAGAAGATCACCAGCAACTCAGAGTTCTAGCAAAATACCTGAGGCTATAGGTATGGAAGCAGAGATATAGCTAGAGATAGGTGGATAGAGAGAGAATTATAGACAAATGGAGATAGATATATAGATGGGAAGAAAGAAGGAAGAAAGGAAAGGAAGGAGGAAGGGAAGAAGGCAGGAAAGAAAGAGAAGAAGGAAGGAAAGAAAGAGAAAGGAAGGAGGAAAGAAAGAGAGGAAGGAAGAAAAGAAGGAGGAAAGAAAGAAGGAAGGAAGAAAGGAAGAAAGGAAGGAAGGAAAAGGGAGAAGGGAAAGGAGGAAGGAACCTAAAATTATATCTTGTTCTGGTCGGTCCCTTGACCACCTCTCCACCCATCCCCTTCCATTCAGTATAAGTAAGGTTATATGTAGACAATCTAAAGTGGCAATAAATTGGCAGGAAATAAGTTGCAAAGGGAAACTTTAAAGTCATGTAAAAACTATCCCAAAGGTCAAAAGAGCATGATTTACAAATTGTATCATGTATTAACCAAAATTCACATCCTGGTAATATGTGCTGAATCAGCAGAAGCTATCTAGAAGGCATTCTCAGGGGTTCTGGTCCTATGATGTATAAATCTCAGACAAGTTCCAGACATCTGCACTAAAACCAGCAGAACACCAATAATTTGGAGATGATGTGAATGTATTAACTTAAAATTTTACTGATAACTTTGAGATATTTTGAATAGGAAAATGAAATTACTCCAAGGTAGCATGGAAAAGGATTAGTCTGTCAGATTTCTGACCCATCCCATCCTGCCCAGCATGTCTTCATTTTTCTGGGTCCAAATTGCCCAAAGCTCCCAACCAACTTTAATCTATGGTTACACAAGTGGTGCTCTCTGCCTCTCCCCCTCCCCATCCTCATCCCATTCCCTGCCCCCACGCTGTGGGCCTTTGTATTCTTCCCCCCTTTTCACTGTTCATTTCTGTACTATTTATGCCTGTTCACTCCTTTATTCCTTATTAAAATGTGATTGCTAACTCACTTCTTACTGTCATTATGGTCTTTCCTGGAGTGTATCCAAAGATCTGAGCATGCCTGCTCCATTTCACACTTTTATAAATTAATTATCAATTATGTGTGGATATAGATGTAGATAGCTAGCTATAGATGGAGATAGCATACTATATGGAGTAGGAATTTTGCTAAGTGGAAGAGATACACATATCTCACAGGGCAAATGAGACATCTGTAAAAGGCTTATTAGCACAGTGTTTGAAACACAGTAGATACTTAATAAGGGATTGTTTCTTTCCTAATATAAGCAAATATGTTACTTCCTACCCTCAAGAACTTAGATTGTATCTTCTTCAAGAAGTCTTTCCAAGAGAAAATTGAGGGTGGGGGGATTATAGCGAATATTTCTGATAAAGGAATGGCTCAACAAGTTTGTGGCATATGATTGTAATGGAATATTATTGTGCCATAAAAATAAGTAGGATGATTTACGAAAGACATGGGAAAATATACATGAACTGATACAAAATGAAGTGATACAAAATACAGGAGAACATTGTATACAATATCAACATTGTATGATAAATATTTGTGAAAGACTTAGTTCTTTTCAGCAATACAGTGATCCAAGACAATCCCAAAGGACTCATGATGAAAAATGTTATCCATTTCCAGAGAAAGAACTGATGTTGCAGACAACCATTTCCCCCCCTCTGCCTCTCTACCTTTGTCTCTCTCTGTCTCTCTGAGGGTCTTTCTCTCTGCTTCTCTGTCTCTGTCTTTCTCAATCTCTCTTTTATTCAAGTTATTATATTTTATTATTATTATATTTTATTGAACAAAATAATATAGAAATGTTTTTTACATGGTTGCACCTGCATAACCTGTATCAGATTACTTACTGTCTCAGAGAGGATGGAAGGGAAGAAGAGAAAGAATTTGGAATTCAAAACTTAAAAACAAAGCAAAACAAAAAACAAGCAGGCAACAATTTTTAATTGTTTATACATGGAATTAGAGAAAAAATATTATTTAAAGCAAAAATAAATTTTAAAAGACTTTCCTAGTCCCTTAATGCTACTACCTTCCCTGCGAAATTATCTTCCATTTGTTGTCATTCAGTCATTTCCAACATCTCTCTGCCTCCATTTTGGAGTTTTCTTGGCAGAGATATTGGAATGGGTTTCAGCAAACAGATTTAAGTGACTTGTTCAGCTACTAAGTATCTGAGGATAGATTTGAACTCAGTAAAATAAATTTTTTTGACTTCAAGCCTAACACTCTATACACTAAAACACTTAGCTGCCCTGATCTTCCATTTACCCTGCATATATCTTGTTTGTACATAATTGTTTGTGTGTTGTCTCCCCCATGAGAATGTGAGCTCCCTGAAAGCAGGGACTGCTTTTGCCTTTCTTGGTATGCCCAACTTCTAGCACTTGCTAGACACATAGTAGGAACATAATAAATGCTTGCTGATTTGGGGGAAGATAAAAAGAGGAGCTGAAATGGAGAAGCACTGTATACAGTGGTATGGACGGCATAGTTGCCATTGTTCGGGGTAAGGTAACAGAGAAAGCTCTCCTATTAAAACTCAGGATGGTTTCAGATCTTCAAGATCAGTGTCTAAATATCTTGTGGGGGAGGAATTGGCATTCTGGCAGCTTGGGAGTGTGTGGGAGGCTTTGGAGAATACCTGAGGTAGAGGCTTGGTTCTGAGCAAGAGAAATTGAAAGCTTACCTCTTAGAGCCCATGGTGGATCTAGGGACCAGAGTTCAAGATGCAGTGCCTTCTCCAGAATAAATCAGTTGGTGTCAAAATGGAATTTGAACCTCTATCTCCATTATTCTGTTATCAACTCTCTACCTACTTCAGGCTCCATGAACAGCTTACCTACATCCAGAGCATTGTTCTTTGGCATATTAATCTGTTCTGTCAGTCTATTGAGAGGTGAAAGTGGGGAATGTTATGGTAAAGATGCTACTAAAGCTAGAGCAAAGTGGTTCCTCACATTCTTCACTCTACTCTTCTCTCCCTTATAAAGTGAGAAGATACTACCCCATTCTCCTCCTCATCATGTTGGGAGGGCTGAGGGTTTTTAGGACCAGCTTTGAAGTCATTTAACAAGCATACATTAAGAGAGATTAAGTGCTAGGCACCGAGGATACAAAACCAAAAAACTTACATACTATGGGAGAAATATAATATATACAGGGCAATAGTGATCACCATTATTTCTCTTTTTCAATCTCATCCTCATTTTCAAATATCATGCTTTCATATAATTTATATTGCTATGACATATTCATAATACAGGGTATTATAATGCCTAGTCTATGAAATGTTCAAGGCTTCAGTTTACTTTTGATGGAAAACCTTGGAAAGTTTTATCAGAGATATGTCTCTTGTGTATTGTCAGATTTTCTAGGGTGAGACAGAAGTGGCAAATGCTCATAGTCCTGGGTAGTGACCCAGCAGTTGCAAAGATTTTGAGTGTAACCATAGGGCAGTAGTTTGTCACACCCTTTCCAATTGCAATTTATTGCTCTCTGATCGAGAGATATGGGAGTGAGGTACTTTGGGCATTGTGGCAGGACAGGTGGCTAGATTCCAGCAATGGCCTAGCCCCTGATTGTAGTGGATGGCTACAGTAACAGTCTGGGAGTCTGAGGTCCCTAGATGAAGTGGGCTGAGGTGAGATTGAGGATTCCTATCCCAGATCTGGATTTGTTTACTTTATCAAGTACTTTGAGTAAAAGTGTTCTAGAAAACCTCCCCTTGGGCTCTCTTGTGCTTAGGGCGGCGAAGTAGATTACTGTTGGTTTATTTGTCTCACTTAACCTCCTTTCCCCAGAATGACCTTTGGGTTTATGCAAAGGCTGGCCTTAAAGGGCTATTTCTAAGACTTTTTTTTTTCCAAGCTAAGAAGTCCAAGGCAGCTCCCTACAATTTCTGTGAAGGACTTCAAGTAGGGAAAGTTAATGTCAAAATACTTTGCTACTTAGAATTTTGAAGAACAATCAAGCATCTTCTTAGCACAGTGGAAGACCAAGAGAGAATGCAAAAACAAACAAATAAAACAAAAACAAAACAAAAATATTTCTTCTGTGGGGTGCTCCAATTACACTGAGGAACTGGGAGAAATAAAATCATATCATACTAAACTGTAGCACCTTCTCCTTTATCAAGGGTCAGTAAATAGAGCTGAGAGTGGGTCAAAGCTGTGACTACAAAAGGATTCTGGAGTTTGGGCTTTGTTCCTCCCTAGCTTTCTTCTATAACTTTTTAGACCCTTCAAATATGTTTCGATTAAGTGTTAAGAATTTTCACCCAGAATTCAAATCATTTCTGCTCTGGGACTTTTGCCTTTCCAGTTGAGTTTCATTAGGATAGTGGGAAGAGTATTTTTTAAGTCTATTTTACAGATGGGACTTTACAGAGGCCCTAGAAGAGAGACCAAATGCCTGCTCATCTTTATGGCCATGACTATAACCTTGACCAGTGGCTATTTCTAATTTAATTAAATTTTAAGAAACTTGCATCACGCTTATACCTGACTTCTTCCACTATCATAGGTGTTCATAGAGGGTGTACCTGGTGTTGCCAAGAATTTTTATTTTGAGATAAATCAGTCAAAAAATGTTTGGCCTCAATATAGCTCACTTTTTAAAAAAAATTTGTAGATGAATTCTTTTTTTATTAAAGCTTTTTATTTGCAGAAAATATGCATAAGTAATTTTTCAACATTGACCTTTGCAAAGTTTTTGTTACAAATTTTTCCTTCCTACCTCCCCCCCCCCAGATGGCAGGAAGTCTAATACATGTTAATTATGTTAAAATATTTGACAGATCGAATATGTGTATATATATATATATATATATATATTCATACAGTTATCTTGCTGTACAGGGAAGAGAAAAAAATAAAAATAAAAAACCTGAGAAGGAAAACATAATGTAAGCAAACATCAATAGAGAGTGTGAAAATGCTACGCTGTTGTCCAGGCCTCTCCCTGAGTGCACATGGCTCTCCTCATCACTGAACAACTGGAACTGGTTTGAAACATCTCATTACTGAAGAGTACCACGTCCTTCAGAATTATTATCATATAGTCTTATTGTTGCCATGTACAATGATCTCCTGGTTCTGCTCATTTCATTCAGCATCAGTTCATGCAAGTCTCTCCAGGCCTCTCTGAAATCATCCTGCTGGTCGTTTCTTACCGAACAATAATATTCCATGATATTCATATACCATAATTTATTCAGCCATTCTCCAATTGATGGGCATCCCTTCAGTTTCCAGTTTCTTGCCACTACAAAAAGGGCTGCCACAAACATTTTAGCACATGTGGTTCCCTTTCCCTCCTTTAAAATCTCTTTGGGATATAGGCCTAGTAGAAACACTGCTGGGTCAAATGGTATGCACAGTTTGATAACTTTTTGAGCATAGTTCCAGATTGCTCTCCACAATGGTTGGATCCGTTCACAATTCCACCAACAATGCATCAGTGTCCCAGTTTTCCCACATCCCCTCAACATTTGTCATTATCTTTTCCTGTCATCTTAGCCAATCTGACAGGTGTGTAGTGGTACCTCAGAGTTGTCTTAATTTGCATTTCTCTCATCAATAGTGATTTGGAGCACCTTTTCATATGACTACAAATAGTTTTAATTTCATCATCTGAAAATTGTCTGTTCGTATCCTTTGACCATTTATCGATTGGAGAGAGGCTTGAATTTTTATAAACGTGAAACAATTCTCTATATATTTTAGAAATGAAGCCTTTATCAGAACTCTTAAATGTAAAGATGATTTCCCAATTTGATGCTTCCCTCCTAATCTTGTCTGCATTGATTTTGTTTGTACAAAAACTTTTTAACTTAATATAGTCAAAGTTATCTATCTGGTGTTCAATTAAGAGTTCCAGTTCTTCTTTGGACATAAATTTATTCCATCTCCACAGGTTTGAGAGGTAAACTATCCTATGTTCCTCTAATTTGCTTATAATATCATTCTTTATATCTAAATCATGAACCCATTTAGAACTTATCTTGGTATGTGGTATTAGGTGTGGGTCAAGCCCTAATTTCTTCCATACTAGTTTCCAATTTTCCCAGCAGTTTTTGTCAAATAGTGAGCACTTATCCCAAAAGCTGGGGTTTTTGGGTTTATCAAACACTAGACTGCTATAGTTATTGCCTGGTTTGTCCTGTGATCCAATCCTATTCCACTCATCAATTGCTCTATTTCTTAGCCAGTACCAAATGGTTTTGATGACCGCTGCTTTATAATATAATGTTAGATCTGGCACAGCAAGACCACCCTCATCAGCCTTTTTTTCATTAATTCCCTTGAGATTCTTCATTTTTTGTTCTTCCAAATGAACTTTGCTACTATTTTTTCTAGATCTATAAAATAATTTCTTGGGAGTTTGGTATGGCATTAAATAAGTAAATTAGTTTGGGTAATACTGTCATTTTTATTATATTCGCTTGGCCTACCCATGAGCACTTAATGTTTTTCCAATTGACTAGGTCTGATTTTATTTGTGTGGAAAGTGTTTTGTAGTTTAGTTCGTATAGTTTCTGACATTTTCTTTGCAAATAGATTCCCAAATATTTTATGCTATCATCCGTTATTCTGAATGGAATTTCTTTTTCTATCTCTTGCTGCTGAACTTTGTTGGTAATATATAAGAATGCTGATGATTTATGTGGATTTATTTTGAATCCTACAACTTTACTAAAGTTGTGAATTGTTTCTAGTAGTTTTTTAGTTGAGTCTGTAGGGTTCTCTAAGTATACCATCATGTCATCTGCAAAGAGTGATAATTTGGTTTCTTTATTATCTACTCTACTTCCTTTTATCTCTTTTTCTTCTCTTATTGCTAAAGCTAACATTTCTAATACAATATTGAATAGTAATGGTGACAGTGGGCAGCCTTGTTTCACTCCTGATCTTATTGGGAATGGTTTTAGTTTGTCTCCATTACATATGATGCTTGCTGATGATTTTAAATAGATGCTACTGATCATTTTAAGGAAAAGCCCATTTATTCCTATACTCTCTAGTGTTTTTAATAGGAATGGGTGTTGGATTTTATCAAATGCTTTTTCTGCATCTATTGGGATAATCATATGATTTTTGTTAGTTTGGTTATTAATATAATTGATTATGCTGATAGTTTTCCTAATATTGAACCAGCCCTGCATCCCTGGTATAAATCCTACTTGGTCATAATGTATTATCCTGGGGATGACTTTCTGTAATCTCATTGCTAATATCTTATTTAAAATTTATTATTTCAAAAAAACAACTCTTAGTTTTATTTATTAATTCAATAGTTTTCTTATTTTCAATTTTATTAATCTCCCCTTTTATTTTCAGAATTTTCAATTTGGTATTTAATTGAGAGTTTTTAATGTGTTCTTTTTCTAGCTTTTTAAATAGTAAGCCCAATTCATTAATCTTCGCTTTCTCTATTTTATGCAAGTAAGTATCTAGAGATATAAAATTACCCCTTATAACCACTTTGGCCAAATCCCACAAATTTTGGTATGTTGCCTCATTATTGTCATTCATTCTCCTGAATGAAATTGTGTCTATGATTTCCTCTTTCACCCATTCATTCTTTAGAATTAGATTATTTAATTTCCAATTAACTTTTGGTTTATTTTTACCTGGCCATATATTGCATGTGATTTTTATTACATCATGATCTGAAAAAGATGCATTTATTATTTCTGCCTTTCTGCATTTGATTTTGAGGTTTTTATGCCCTAACACATGGTCAATTTTTGTATAAATTCCATGAACTTCAGAGAAAAAAGTAAAGTCCCTTCTGTCTCCTTTCAATTTTCTCCAAAGATCTGTCATACCTAACTTTTCTAACATTTTGTTTACCTCCCTAACTTCTTATTTATTTTGTGGTTTGATTTATCTAATTCTGAGAGAGCAAGGTTGAGATCTCTCACTAGTATAGTTTTACTGTCTATTTCTTCCTGCATCTCTCTTAACTTTTCCTCTGAGAAGTTGGATGCTATACCACTTGGTGCATATATGTTTAGTATTGAAATTACTTCATTATCTATGGTACTCTTTAGTAAAATATAGTTTCCTTCCTCATCTCTTAATTAGGTCTATCTTTGCTTTTACTTGATTTGAGATCAGGATTGCAACCCCTGCTTTTTTTTTTGTTCACCTGAAGCAGAATAGATTCTTTTCCAGCTCTTTACCTTCACTCTGTATATATCTCTATGCTTTAGATGTGTTTCTTATAAACAACATATTGTTGGATTCTGGCTTTTAATCCAGTCTGCTATCCACTTCTGCTTTATGGGAGAATACATCCCATTCACATTCACAGTTAAAATAACTAAATCTGTATTTCTTGCCATCTTATTTACCCAAAGTTATGTTTTCCTCTTTCCTTTCTTCTTTCTCTCCTCCCCCCTCCCCAGTATTTTGCTTTTCATGATCACCTCCCTCAAACAGTCCTCCCCTTTTAGAGCCCCTCCCCCCTTTTTACACCTTTCCCCTAATTCTTCTATTTGTCAATCCTTTTCTTTTCCTCCTTTCCCTCCCACTTCCCTATAAGTAGGGACAAGTTTCTCTGTGTATGATATATTCTTTTAAAGCCCAATCTGATGAGAGTAAGATTCACACAATGCTCATCCCCCTCCCTTCTTTCCCTCAATTCTATTAGGTTTTCTTTGCCTCTTCAAGAGATTTTACCTTCTTTTTACCTCCTTTTTTTTAAACCTTATGTTATCTCCTTTTCCCTCCTTTTTCCATTATGATAGCCCTTCCACTTCTAGTTTTTTTCCATATTATCAAAGTAAAATCAAATTATACCCTCGTTCTTTAAGTATACCCATAGTAGAAATATAGTTTTTAAGAGTTCTTTCCTTTTTACCTTTTTATGCTTCTCTTGAGTTCTGTGTTTGGAGGTTAAATTTTTGTTCGGGTCTGGTCTTTTCATTAGAAATAGGTGAAATTCACCTATATCATTAAATGTCCATCTTCTTCCCTGGAAGATAATGCTCATTCTAGCTGGATAGCTTATTCTTTTTTTTTTTAATAAAGCTTTTTATTTGTAAAACATATGAGTGACCTTTCAACATTGACCTTTGCAAAAAAACTTTTTTTTTCCCAAGCTTTTCCTTTCCTTCCCCCCCACCCCCGACCCCTAGATGACAGGTTATCTAATACATGCTAGATAGGATAAATTATATGACAAATACAGTACATGTATACATATCTATACAGTTATCTTACTGCACAAGAAACATCAGATCTAGAAAGAGAAGAAGAAAAAAAACAACCTAAGAAGGAAAACAGAATGCATGGAAATATTCACAGAAAGCGTTAAAATGCTGTGTTGTGGTTCACTCTCAGTTCCCACAGGCCTCTTTCTGGATGTATATGACTATCTTCATCGCAGAACAACTGGTTTGAATCACATCATTGTTGAAAAGAACCATGTCCATCAAAATTGATCATCGTATAGTCTTGTTGCTGTGTATAATGTTCTCCTGGTTCTGCTGATTTCACTCAGCATCAGTTCATGCAAGTCTCTCCAATCCTCTCTGAAATCCTCCTGTTGGTCATTTCTTACAGAACAATAATATTCCATAACATTCATATACCATAATTTATTCAGCCATTCTCCAATTGATGGGCATCTTTTCAATTTCCAGTTTCTTGCCACTACAAAAAGGGCTGCCACAAACATTTTTGCACATGTGGGTCCCTTTCCCTCCTTTAAAATCTCTTTGGGATATAGGCCCAGTAGAAACACTGCTGGGTCAAAGGGTATGCACTGTTTGATAACTTTTTGAGCATAGCTCCAAATTGCTCTCCAGAATGGTTGGATCCGTTCACAGTTCCACCAACAATGTATCAGTGTCCCAGTTTTCCCACATCCCCTCCAACAGCTTGGATAGCTTATTCTTGGCTGTAATCCAAGCTCCTTTGTCTTTTCAGAGTACTGGTTCCAGGCCCTTTGATCCTTCAATGTGGAGGCTGACAAATCTTGTGTGATTCTAAGTACAGTTCCTTAGTATTTGAATTGTTTCTTTCTAGTTGCTAGCAATATCTTTTCCTTGATGCAGTAGTCCTGAAATTTAGTTACGATATTCCTTGGGGATTTAATTTTAGGGTCTCTTTCAGGAGGTGATTAGTGAATTCTTTTGATGGTGATTTTACTTTCTGATTCTAAAACCTCAGGGCAGTTTTTTTTTTTTTTTTCATGATTTCCTGGAAGATAGTGTGTAGGTTCTTTTTTTCATCATGGCTTTCAAGAAGTCCAGTAATCCTTAGATTGTCTCTCCTAGATCTATTTTCCAGATCAATTTTTTTTTCTTAGGAGATATTTCAAATTTTCTTTTATTTTTTAATTTTTTTTTTGTTTTTGACTGATTCTTGAAGTCTTATTGAGTCATTCATTTCCATTTGTTCAATTCTAATTTTTAATGTATTATTTTCTTCAGTTACCTTTTTTAGCTCCTTCTGTAACTGTCCAATTGAGTTTTTTTGTTCATTGCAGAATTTTTCCATTTCACCAATTTTGTTTTTTTTATCAAATTGTTGTTTTTCCATTTCACCAATTTTGTTTTTCAGTGAATTGGTGTCTTTATCATATCTCTTTAGAGGGCATTATATCCTTTTTGCACTAACCTCAATTCATTTCCCCATTTTTCATCAAACTTTCTTTTGAGATTCTTTATGCAATCTTCCAGGAAAACCTTGTGAAATGGGGACCAGCTCATTGTGGCTTCGTCTGGAATTGCTTTGCCTATAAGAACCTCAGGATGTGGGGCCTTCCCTTCTTTCTGTCCATAAACGCTCTTGAGAGCTCTTTTCTGTTTCTTACTCATTTTTTAAAGCTTGAGGTCTGTTTAAAGCAGAGAAGCGGTGGCTGCGGTAATTTGCCCTGGGGTAATTAGGCTGTTCTGGTGCTGGGCCATCTGGGCTAGGACCAGTGTTTGCAGTGGGTTACAATCTACCTTTTACAAAAGGCAGATCTGCCAAAGCACCTGCTCACAATCAGGGCTGAGTGTCCCAAGAGAGTCCCAAGGGGACTCCCCAAGAGTCCCCTTGAAGGGACTTCCCAGGTGCTTAGAACCTGTCACGCTGAGTCCCGCCCAGCTTCTTGCCCTGTCTCTCCCAGAGCTTTGCCCCTGCCTGACTGAAACAGACCTGATCTGAGCTTTTCCAAGGTAGCTTCTGCTAGGAAGTTGTTGTAGGTGTTGTAGGAAGGTGTTATAGTCCAAATATTTGTGGGTTCTTTGACTTAAAAGTCAGTTCGGAGGCTTAATCTGCTGTTGGTTTGAGAGAAGGTCGGAGGAGGACACAAGAGAGTTGTGTCTTCACTCTGCCATCTTGGCTCCGCCCCCAATATAACTCACTTTTAAAGTTTTTATGTTTAATAGAAAAAAAATTGTAGTTAATTAAAAGTGAATTTAGTTTAAGTTTTAGTTTTATGACCAAAAATAACATCCTTTTATGGGAAAGAAATAAGCATTTATTAAGTACCTATTAAATACTATCAGCACTTTATGATAGTATCTCATTTGAGCTTCATAACAATTCTGGGAGGTAAGTGCCATACAATTTTCATTTTATAATTGAGGAAACTGAGGTAGAAAAAGATTAAGTTGTATGGCCAGGGTCATACAACTACTAAGTTTTTGAAATAGGATATGAACTCAGGTTCTTCTGACTCCACTCTAGTAATCTATCCACTGATCTACCCAATTGCCTCATAAGCCTCTCCTAAAAAATGTCTGACCAGTGGTAATCCAGTCCCTGAGTACTTTGAATTAAAGGAAATGCCCTATCTTCCAAAGCAGCTCATTCTATTTTGATACCTCTGATTGTTAAAAAATGTTTGTTCATGTTAGGCTCAGACCTACTGTTTCCTAAAAGGTTCCTCATAGTTCTGATTCCATTCTCTAGAAAAAACAGGCTAGATCTAATCCCTTTTCAAACCTTTGAAAACATCCATTATCACTCTCCTCCTCAATCTTTAGGTCTGCCACAAAGTCTGAGCCTGCCTAGTTTCTTCATTCATTTCTCTAGATTGTCAATGCTTTCCCCAAAATAAGTTGCTCAAAATTAGCCACAGTGCTAGATATATTTTGATCAGGACAGTATATACTGCAAGACTACAATTGTCTATTCTAGATACAACCTTCTTAACTTAATGTAGCCTAATTTCCTTGTTTGTCACTAAAAATATTCCTATTAAGAACTCCACAAGAAACACCACCATCCCATCCCATCTCCCCCCCCCCCCCCAAAAAAAAAAAAACCTCAGATGCATTGTGGTTGTTCAGTCCTATCAGACTTCTTGGAAAAGATCTTGGAGCAATTTACCATTTCCTTCTGCTGATTTTATAGGTGAGGAACTGAGACAAACTTGAGTTAAGTGGCTTTCCCAGGGTTGCACAGTCAGTAAGTGTCTGAAGCTGAATTTGAACTCAAATCTTTCTGACTAGTCTTCTTTTCCTTCTCAGATCTACAAGCCATTCCTTTTAACAAAGAAGAAAAGGGATGGGGGAGGGGAAGAAGTTAAACAAAACTAATCCACACATCAATCAAATCTGATGGTATAATATATTCCACAGTTTCCATCTCTCCAAAGAAAGGAGAAAAGTCAATGTTTTCTTTACTTGGTTGCCAAGCTTGATCATTATAATTATACAGATTCAATCTGGTTTTTTTTGTTTGTTTGTTTTGTTTTGTTTTATTTCGTTTTTGACTGTTTCCACTTCCTTGATGTCATCGATAATATTTGAAATGAAGTAAGCACAAAATCCCATATTTCCTAATTTGGAATCTAGCAATCTCCTTAATCTTCCTTCCCTCAATATATATACTCCAGATTTCTTGACTCCTTTTTCTAGATTCTTTAGTATGATTATAACCTAAGGACATAAAGCAGATTATTAATACTCATATAGTTTATATGTTCATTTATTCAAGTGCTATCTTGAATAAAAGTCTATCTTTAATTGCATTTTAAGCATATTCTTTAAAGAACCCTGGTAGTGAATCTCTCTGTACTTTGAATAATTACTCTTTCAATCATCTTTCTTGTTTATTAGGATGTTTATATATTGAATTTTCTTAAAGCAGGCATACCTGCACTTGGCCCATAACTCATATTACATTTTACATATACATTCATGACCATTCTTCCCTCTTATCCATATCATCCTTTTTTTTCATCTTTATCTTCACCTTTCAGATTTCCTATCTCCCTTTCTGGTTCTAGCTGTGTCACCTTATTTATAAAACTTGCCCTGATTCACCCAGCTAAAACATTTTCTAACAATCAGAGGTATAAAAATAGAATGAGCTGCTTTGGAAGACAGGGCATTTCCTGTAATTCAAAGTATTCAGGGACTGGATTACCACTAGTCAGACATTTTGTAGAAGAGGGTCAAGAGTCAATTAGGTAGATCAGTGGATAGTTTTTAATAACTGGCATTTATATGGTTTATTATAATTTCAAAATCACATATTCATGTTTATACCTATATGTATATATATGTTTATACCTATATATGTATTTTATATGTATTTATCTTTGCATATGTCATTTAAGTCTTGTAATCCTATAAAATATTACTAATATTATTATTCACATTCTTTCTCCCCCTCTCCCCCCACAACTCCTCTTTATAGATGAACTAACAGATTTAGGGAAATTAAATGATCATATACTTAGTATTAGAAACAGATTTGATCCCAGGTCCTGGTACTTTGTCTTTGTACCTTGCCTTTCTTTCTTGAAAGACCACTTTAATCATCTGAAATATTTCTTATCTGGGTTCTGGGGGAGGCAGGAGGGGAGATTACTTAAAGTACTAACAGTATTGCTTTTGTTTATGTCATGGACTCTCTCCCTCCTAATTTTACCTGTACACTTCTTATTGTTTGTCCTTCTTTGTCCAAGAGGACCATGACATTGAGAAGGTGATGTCTGGATTTGAAGGTGAATTGGATTGAAGTGAGGGAGAGCTGTGGAAAGTCACCAGTCTTACTCTTTCTTTTGTAGTACTCTGGATGGGATAAGATACACAAGAAAACTGGAGACTTTGGTCTTTTTAAACTAAGATCTTTCCCTGGGCTCACTTTGAAAGAGGAAACGCCCATTCAGTGATTTAGACTAGTCTTTCGAAAGCCAAAATTACTTTAGCTTCTCTGTCCCCAAGGAGTAAATTAACAAGTATGAATAAAGTTAGAGTGGCCCAATAGTGTTTGTTTTGTGAGTCAAGTTGTTAAAATGCCTAAATAACAGCTCCTCGGGAAGACTGGGAATAGATTGAGTGGTTGGGTAGTCATAGCCCTTGAGGAAGAAGAATTTTACTCAATTAAAAGCAATTTGGATTAACTCCAAGATTCTCTTAGCATAAAATTTGTAGACAATTCTTATTCCTTGCCTTTCCTTTCCACCTTTATTTTTTCTTTCCCAGTACTTCTAATGTTTATCCAGAAATGAGTTTTTACTCATACCAAGACTCTAGTCAGTTGATTACTCAATTAGTGTGACATTTCTCTTAAACATTAAAACAGTCATTTATCTTGACATTAAAAAACAAGCAACAACACAGCTTACTTATCACTCACTTTGTCACTTCTACTAAATAATTCCAAAGTTATTTCATTATATAAATCAAAATTATGTAAACAAATTTTATGTAATCAAAATATGCTTATTTTATATGATCCTTTTGAAAGGCAATTCCCATGTTCTTTTTATTCGTTTATGATATGACTTTTTATATCTAGGTCATATATCGATTTGGGGCAAGATATTAATCATGACTTTATTTCTGCAAGACTGTTCTCCAGTTGCCCACCAAGTTTTGCCAAATAGTGACTCTTATTCTAAGAACTAGGGTTTGTGAGTTTATCAAAGGCGATGATACTTGGTTCATTTACTTCTATATGTTGTATATCTAGTCTGTTCCCTTAATAATCTTATAATCAGTACCAAATTGTTTTCATGATTATTACTTTATAATATAGTTTGATATTGGATGCTACTAGGTTTTCCCCCCAGCTTTTTTATTGCTACCCTTGATATTTTTGGCCTTTTGTTCTTCCACATTGATTTTTTTCCTAGTTCTTTAAAATATTCTTTAGGGAACTTAATTGATACAACATTGAATAAGTAAATTAATTTAGGCAGTATCTTCATTTTTATTATATCCATGAACAATTAACATTTTATCAGTTATTTAGTTCTATATTTCTTTAGTATTTTGTAGTTTTATTATTTTTGGATTTGTCTTGGCAAATAGAATCTCAAATATTTTATTTATTCACTTTTATTTTAAATGGAATTTATCTTATCTCTTTCTTCTGGATTTTGTTGGTTATATACAGGAATGCTGATAATTAATATTCTAGAACTTTATAGAAGTTATTGTTTCTATTTTTTTTGGTTGATGTTGGAATTTTTAAAGTATTATATCACTAAAAAGTGGTGATTTTGTTTTTTCATTGTCTCTGCTTATTCCCTCAATTTATTTTTGTTATTTGCCTTTTTGTTATACTTAACATTTGTGGCACTATAGCAGAGAATAGTGCTAAAAATGAACTTGCTAGCTTTACCTCTGATTTTAATGGAAAGCACTTTATCACTATTACATATAATGATGGCTCTGGTTTTTTTTTGTTTTGTTTTTTTTTTTTCTGAGGCAATTGGGGTTAAGTGACTTGCCCAGGGTCACACAGCTAGGAAGTATCTGAGAACAGATTTGAACTCAGGTCCTCCTGACTTCAGGGCTGGTGCTCTATCCACTGTGCCACCTAGCTGCCCCATGGCTCTGGTTTTAAGATATTTACTTACAATTGTAAGTAATTTACTTACAATTCCTAAATTAAGTGCTGCAGTAAACTCACTGGGAGTTTTTACAATATTTTTAAATTCCTGGGAAAATAAAGCAGATGAACATTTGTTATTAAGTACTAAACCTCAGTAAATCAAAATACCATTAGGTCTCATATCTTCGAAGCTTTCAGCAGTTGTGATTAAAAATAAATTTTTTTTTGTGAAAATTTAGATGGAAAAGGAAATGATGGTGGCAGTGTCAAATCTGATTACAAGTTTTGAGAAATTGTGCCTAATGGACACATACATCTCATCAGTAAAGAAAGGTTAAGTATTATTTTTCTATCAATGTATGCATATTATTTTTTTTCAAATAGCTATTAAGTTGTTAGGACATACTTATTAAGTTGTCTGGTCCTATTAAATAAATGAAAGTGTTAGGTTTTTGTTTGGCTTTTTGTTTTGTTTTTGTTTTTGGTCTATGGGGCACTGTCAAAAAAATTATTGAAACACTAAGGGCCCCTGTGAATTGAGAAAGTCTGGGAATCTCAACTATTTGCCATGTTAAAGAAATGTCCCTTTATTCATATATTTACCAGTTGTTCTTTTTAACAGAAATTATTGTATTTGTCAAAAGTTTTTTTAATGTCTATCTTTCTTATGATCTTTTTTATATCTTGATATTTCTTTTGTTCTTGGTGTCGATTTTTCATGTCTCTTGATATCTTTTTTTTTTTTTAGTTCTTGTTAGTATGGTCAGTTATGTTTATAATTTTCCTAATATTCAAGTAATCATGCGCTTCTGGGAAGAATATAACCTAATCTTGTATAATCTTTGTGATATGTTGTCAGCTTTAAAGATTTTGTATTGGTGTTCATTAAAGATATTATTATATAGTTTTCTTTTTTCTATTTTGATTTTCCTTAGTTTAGGTATTAAAAATATATTTGTAAAGAATTTGTTAAGATTCCTTTTGCTCTTTTTTTAAAAAAAACAATTTGTGTAATGTTGGAATTATTTGAATGTTTGATACAGTTCTCTTGCAAATCCATCTGGTCCCAGTCTTTTTTTTTTTTTTTTTTTTTTTTCTGAGTGTTCATTTATGGCTTGTTCAGTTTCTTTTTCTTTTTCTTTTCTTTTTGTTTTTTGAGATTGAATTATTCTCTATTCTCTATTTTATGTTTTATTAATTTGGACATTTTATATTTTTGTAAGTATTAATTTTATTTTAAGTTGTCACACTTACTGACATATACTAGGCAAACTACTTTTTTAAAAAATTAACCTTTTTTATTTTTTATAAATTGCCTTTTTATTTTGATACAAGCAATTTGGTGTTTTTTTTTTTTAAAAAATCAAATTAGCTTATATTTCTGTTAGTGCTTTTTTTAATTCAATAATTTTCTGTTTCAATTTTTTCAATCTCTTTGATATTCCAGGATTACTATTTTGGTATTTATTTTTTAAAAATTTTGTTGGCATTGTACAGTAATAACAAGATTGGTGATCAACTGTGATGGACTTGGCTTTTTCAACAATAAAGTGATTCAAAGCAATTCCAATAGATGTGATGGAAAGAGAACTATGAAGACTGAACGTGGATCAAAAGCAAATTTTTTGGTGTTTGCTTATTTTTTTCCTTTTTTCCTCCCTTCTGATCTGATTTTCTTTGCACAGCATGATGAATATGGAAAAATGTTTAGAAGAATTGCACATGTTTAACTCATATTGGATTGCTTCCTGTCTTGGGGAAGGGAGAGTGAGAGGGAAAAAATTTTGGAACACAAGGTTTTGCAAAGGTGAATGTTGAAAACTATCTTTGCATAAATTTGGAAAAATAAAATACTACTTTTTTTTTCAAAATTTCATAATAGCTTTATTTAAAATAAATTCAAATCAAGTAAGTCCTCCCCCTTCCCAAATCTTTTCCCTTTCCTCCAGAGAATTTTCCCCTGTAACAATTTAAAAAAATACTATTAAAAATAAAATAAAATTTTTGTTGGCTTTCTAGAATCTTTAATTATGTATCAAGTTCATTAATTTGCTCTTTTTCTCCCATGTTGATGAAAGTATTTACACAATATAGATTTTCTCTGAGGACTACTTCTGTCTGCATTCCCCAAAATTTGGCATATTTTCTCATTATCATTGTCTTATTACCTAACATTTCTATGACTTGTTTGACTCACCAGTTCTTCATGGTTAAATTTATGTCCAGTTAGTTTTTAATCCTTTATTGAATATAGTTTTTATTGCATTGTGGTCAGCATTATAGTTTTTAATATTACTGATTTTCTGCTACTAAACATTTGCTTATAAAGTATTTATGTTCTAATACATAATCCTTCCTGTTTCCCACTTACTAGTCATAGTAATTATAAAAATATTTATTGACAGAATGATACTAATCACCAGATATCTATCAATTTCTTCCCCAAAATTTGATTTGTCTTTAAATTCTTTATTTACACCTACTCACATTGAGAATGAGTTCAATAGGCAACACTACATATACACTATGGAGGGTATAGCACTCTCCAAAATCTCTAAAGAAATGAGGGGAGAGAGGAACAGCTAGGTGGTGCAGTGGGTAGAGCACCAGCCCTAAAGTCAGGAGGACCTGAGTTCAAATCTGTTCTCAGACACTTCCTAGCTGTGTGACCCTGGTCAAGTCACTTAACCCCAATTGCCTCAGCAAAAAGCAAAAAAAAAAAAGAAAAGAAAGAAAGAAATGAGGGGAGAGGGATGGGCAGATGGGGGAAGCAAAGGGTGAGGGAAGAAAACAAGGGAAGGGTCCTTGAGTGGGGGAAGGTTAAATAATAGCAAGATAAGTTATGGAGCAGAACTTAATTAAAGAGTCAGCAGGAAAGATATGGCTCTATGTGGGAAGTGTGAGTATGTATATGTATCTATGTATATATCTACAAATATATATATATATACATGTATATATATATATAAACATATCTTTTCTTAATTGTAGCTTGATTGGGGGTGGGGAGAGGTGAAAGGGGTAAAAAGAATAAAATAAATAAGGTTTGCAGCAGAAAACCAAAGAACAATTTACAAGGAAGTAAAGAAAAAAGGGATATTCATGAATATAATTTCTTCTACTAATACACACACACACAAAACATACAAATACTTTCTTGATCTGGTAATTTGTTGTTATGTATTTTGAATCTTCTCTGATGTTCTGCTGGGCACATGCCAATATTCTCTTGTTTTGCTTTATTTTGTTTTGTATTCCTTTTTTCTTTTTTTCTTACTGTTTTTTTTAATAAATTTGAAAAAAAATTCCTCATTTGTTTTTGTTAAGACTTGCCTAGTTCTGAAAGGAGTACATTAAGATCTTCAACTACTGTTGGTTAATTGTATAGTCCTATGACTCATTTAGGTTTTTCTTTGAGTATTTAATGATATATTAATATTTAAATTGACTATTATCTTTTGATACCTTTTTGATACCTAGTTTCTCTTTTACCTCTTTTAAGTCTATTTTTGATATTGCTTTGAGATTCTCTGACTACTATCCCTGTTTTTTGATTTTAGCTAAAGTTCAATAGATGTTGCCCCAATCCCTTGTTTTAGCCTCCATGTGAGTTTTTATGATTTAGGTGTGTTTCTTTTAAACAATAGTGTTGGATTCTATTTTCTAATTCATTCTGCAATTCTTTTTTACTTAATTAGTTTGCCACATTCACAATTAGGATAATTACTTTGAGTTTGACCCTGCTGATTTAGAGGGATAGAAAGGAGGATTTAGTGTTAGTATTCCCCTTTTATGAATTCCTAGATGTCTAGAAATAGCAAAGTAATCACAATATCAAATTGTTGGATTTTCAACCCTATATTACATGCATGTAATCTGGAGACATGTAAACTAAGAAAAAGTTGAGAATCTCTTATATACTCTGTATTTGTAGCTCACAAAAAGGCATTAATAGTTTTGATTATTTGGGTGTGTGTCATTGCCCCTATTAATTACTAATCCTCTTTAGAAATAAAGTCTATATCAAGCTGCCTTCTTATAGATAAGATGTTGGCCCCAATTATGGCTTTCTAGGACTACTAATAGTAGGAAAGAAAATAGATTTATCTAATTTATTGAATTTGCTTAGTTGTAGCTGGTATTTGTGAGGAATAAGCTTTCTGGTTAACATTGTTAATATTCCAGTTTATCCTAAGAATTCTGAATATAGAACTAAATATTCAGAAAAACACATCGCTCCTCTCATGACCATGACTCTCACTGTGCCCATCATTTTTCTGAATGTTGGGTAGAGTTGAGTACAAATACCTGAAGATAGTGCCTTGATTTCTTTTAATGAATGGATGCTACAAATTCATCTTTATTAGTCTGTTGGCAAGAGTAGTCCAAGCAATTGTAGAATACAAGACAAGGAAACTTCCCAGTGGCACAAAGCAAGTAAGATGAATATTATACTATATTTTTCATTCATTGCTTAATTTACTTTCTTATTGCATTAAAAAAAAACAATGAAATGTAATGGGAGGTACTTAAACTTACAAGATCAGCAAAAGAAAAAAATGGGGTCAGCCCCTAAAGTCAAATCCATCAATGGCCAACTTGGGTTCAAGAATCAGTCTCAATTGTATTTACAAGTAAATTTGAGGCAGCTAGATGGTGCAGTGGATAAAGTGCCTTCGCTGAAGTCAGGAAGACCTGACTTCAAATCTGGCTTTAGACACTTAATACTTCTTAGCTTTGTGACCCTATGCAAGTCACTTAACCTCAATTGCCTCGGTTTTTTTAAAAAGAAGAAATAACTTTGCTAGCTTCAGTTTTCTCTTTATTGTGAACAAACCTTTTTTTTCCCTTAAAGGAATAGAAAAGAAATCAGGATAGGAACTCTTTTCATTGGATATATCAACAGGAGAAAAATACTAGGAACATCAAATGAGCAGGCATTAGGTTGAGTAACCCAGAAAAAGTACTGAATCACTAATAGACAAATCCCATAGAACCCTTCTATTCCAAAGCTTTTTAACTTAGAGCTTAGACTGGACATATACAGAACTATACAGGACAAAGATATAAAAAGTAAACAATAAAATAGGAAGTCTGAACCTATGTTTGAGTTATATTTAGGGAGACACAAGGAGGAGATCGTTTTAAATGTCTTGAGAATGGAAGGAGAAAGAAGAGTGCCTTTCTGAAAGTGAATTTCTACATTTTGAGGGAAATTAAATCTTGAATTATGTTGCTTTGTTATTCAATTGTGTGCAACTCTTTGTGACCCTCTTTGGAGTCTTCTTGGCAAAAATGCTGGAAAAGTTTGCTATTTCCAGCTCATTTTGCATAGGAGTAAACTGAGGCAAACAGGCTGGATTTGAACTCAGGAAGATGAAATTCTATTCAGTGTATCACCAGCTGCCTCTCTGGGATATATAACATTCGCTTCTCTCTAGGAGGTATTCTGAAGAATGAGACAGTGATTTTGTTGTTGATGTTTTTCTGTCCTTGTTTTTTTTTAACAAGACCAATGATATTACATGGTGAAGAATATACCAAAGACTAGGAAATTAGATCACCTGGAGGGGAAAAGGTCCTAGCAAGGGGGAGGGGTTCGGGATGGACTCACACAGAAGCTGCTACTTCTGCTACCCTGAAAGCAGGGATTCCAAGAGGCAGAAGCAAAGGTGTGCATTGCAGACACGATGGGGGGAGCGATGGGAGATGGAGAAGGTGCAAGAAGACCAGTTTTAGTAGACTATAGAGTATCAATCATAATGAAAAATAAGACTAGAAAGGCAGGAGCGTGCCGGGTTGTGCGGTGCTTTAAATGCCAAATGGAGTTTTTTTTTTTTGATAAAAAAAAAAATTAAAGACATTAGAATTTCTTTGGAGGAATGGGGGGTAGTTTACATGGTCAATCCTGTACTTTAGGAAAAACCACTTTGGAGGCTTGTAGGAAGGAGTGAGTGAGTATACCAAGTAGAAAGCTATAATAGTGAGAGGTGGTAATGGTCTGAATTAGGGGACTGTCTGAGTTGGGAGGAGAGGACAGATAGATAGTACATAGATAGAACACAGGACCTGAACAGAAAGCCCTGAGTTCTTAAGTTGCTACCTGTGTGATCTTGGGCAAGGCACTCAGATTCCTCAACTGTAAATTGGGAATGATAATATTAACTATCTCCCAAGAACATAGGCTGGTGTTATATGACAATATTTTGATGGGCTCTTCTCAAAGCCTCCTATTAGGGTAGGACTTACCAGAATCTATCCTTTGTTGACACAGCCTTTAAGAACTCTTGTTTAGCTCAATAATTTTGGATGTCAGCTGAAAAATAGATAACTATAACAGTGAAGTTTGGGGAGAGTCATGAATAGGAGGTAGACCTGAAGATTTAAGAGCCAGGAAGACCTGAATTTGAATCCTTTCTCAGATCCTGGTCAAGTCATTTAAATTCTCTCTAAGCCTTGGCTATCTTATTCTTCAAATGGAGATGATAATAACAGCACCTCCCTTATGGGATTGTTTAGATTATCAAATAAAGTAATACATATAAAGACTTTAGCAAATCTTAAAATTCAGGAATGTTCTGGTAAATGTTTCTAAATTCTTGCGGCATGGGTGCACCCAGGCACAACTTTAAAATTAAAGGCATTTTCTCCATCACTTTAGAAATGAGAGACATTTTCTCCATTTTCTTAAGTCTAGAAAATCAACAGAACAATAAATAAAGCCTTGATTTGTAATATTTGCTTCTGAGGTATAAGTATTCACACTGAAAATTTAATAAGGCACTCTTCCCAAGCCAATATAGAACTGGTTCCAGCATATCTGTTTAAAGTGTTTTATAAATGTGAGCCATTATTGTCTATATTTATGAGAGTTGATACCTGTGAAAATGTCACACAATCCTAAGCTATGACTCAGAGTCTACTTGCATTTGCTCCTAGTGAACTTTGATCTCAAAATCTGTCCCTTTAAGGTCTTCTGGGCTGTGGAATAGAAATAAAGATTGAAACAGAGATTAACTGAAGATGAAGCATGGTAAAATGGAGAGAAAAATGGATCTAGAATTGGGAGTCTCCTCCTCCTCTCCCCTCCTTCCTCCTCCTCTCCCTCCTCTCCCTCCTCCTCTCCCTCCTCCTCCTTTTCTTCCTCTCCCTCCTCCTTCCCTCCCTCCTCTCCCTCTCCCTCCTCTCTTTCCTTTCCTTCCTCCTTCCCTCCCTCCTCTCCCTCCTCTCCCTCCTCCTCCCTCTCTCCCTCCTCCTCCCCTCTCCCTCTCCCTCCTTCTCCCTCTCTTCCTCCTCCTCTTCCTCCTCTTTCTCCTTCTTCTCTTTCTCCTCCTTCTCCTCTTCCTTTCTTCCTTTTCTTCCTTCCTTCTCTTCTCTCCTCCTCCTCCATTCTCCTCCTCCTTTCTCCCCCTTCTTTCTCTTCTTCCTCCTCCCCTCCTTTTGGCTTGTCTTCCTCCTCCTTCTTTCTCCTCCTCCTTTCTCCTTCTCCTTCTTTCTCCTCCTCCTTCTTTCTCCTCCTCCTCCTTCTTTCTCCTCCTCCTTCTTTCTCCTCCTCTTCTTTCTTTCTCCTTCTTCTCCTTTCTCCTCCTTCTCCTTTCTCCTCTTCCTCCTTTTTTCTCCTCCTCCTTTCTCCTCTTCTTCTCTTTCTTCTTCATACCTGCTTTTTTTTTTTTTTTAACATGAGCCTTAAGGATCAAGGTGGATTTGTTACCTCTTCCTGCTCTGGTGGCTAACCATTTAAATCACTAACCACATTTTATTAAAAAGTCTGGAAACAAAGGTAGTCCAATGAGATGCTTAAGAGCAAGTCATCAGTTCATTCACTCCCATTTTTATGCTAATATGAAAAAAAAACCCAAGGATGAAAGTTACCCATGTCACCACTCATGAAAGGACTTAAGTCAGCCCCATTCCTAGATTCCCTTTGTTGATCTTCCTATTATTAAGACTTTTAGCTCTCTCTAGTTTAGTTCTTGGAAACCTCACTCTTGGCTGGTACCTGTAAAGTCTTTGGTTTTAGCAGTAGATAGAGGGAAAGTGCTTGGAGTTAGTGAAAATGGAAGGAGATAAAAGCAAATGCCTGACCATGGGAGAAAGTCATGATTGAGTATAAAGTAATAAGGCCAGTTGTCTGATGTGACTTGTAAGCTTTTCCTGAAGACACTTTTGAAAGAGTAACAAGAACAAAAAAAAAATTCATACAGTTTATATATGTGTGAGCTTGCAAAATGTATTTCCATATTAGTCATGTTGTGAAAGAGGACGTAGACCAAAAAATAAAAAAATAAAACAAAACAAAAAATAAAGTGGAAAAATAGTATGTTTTGATCTGTATTTAGATTCCCATCAGTTCTCTCTTTGGATATGCATAGAATTTTTTGTCAAGAATCCCTAAAAACATTTTTTTAGATGTTCCAAATGGTAAAATTATGTGCAAGGGACAAAATGACTAACCAATTCTGGTCATGTGGAAATGTAATTTACCATTACAGTCTTATCCTTTGAAATGTGGTGTAACAAAGTTTTACAAGCGTGAATGTTAAAAACTACTTTTGCATGCATCTATTAATTTAAAAAATTGTGAATGTAATTGGGAAATAAATTAAATTTATAAATAAATGCAAATACAAGATAAAAATGTGTGAATAATTAAATTATTTTAAAGGTTTAAAAGATATTGGGTTTTTTTTTTGGGGGGTGACTAAACTATGACCCAGAGATTCCATTGCTAAGTATATACCCTAAGGTCATTGATAAGAAGAAAGGTCACATATACACCAAAATATTTATAGCAACATTTTTTTTCCTAGTGAAAAATTGAAAACAAAGTAGATTCCTATTGGTGGGGGAATGGCTAAATGAATTGTGGTCCATAAATGTGATGAAATATCACTTTGCTTTAAAAAGCTAGTAGTATAAAGAATACAGAAAAGCATGTGAAGATATATTTAAACTGAGTGAAGTAAGAAAGACCAGAGTTCAGGAAAGAGATCAAGACTACAAATAAGGATTTATATATCACTACAAATAAGTGCTGGTGGAAGTTTTGGGAGTGAATCCTAAGGAATGGAGCATTAAGTGGGAAGAGAAAAGGGCTAAGCCCAGATTCTTAACAGTATCTTCACACAAATGATTTAAGGGAAAATAAGAGAATAAGATCAGAATATGGATTTAAGAGGTAGGAGGAAAACTAAGAGAATATTGTGTTTCTGCAGTTGAAGAAAAAAAGTAAAAATAGTGGCCAGTGATGTTAAAAGGCTCATAGATGTTGAAAAAGCTGAGAACTAAGAATAGATCATTGCATTTGTCAATAGAAAGCATTCAGATATAAATGAAGGTATTCATAACCTATAACAGAGTAGTTTTAGTGGAGTTGTGGAAGCAGAAAGGAGTTCAGAATGATGAGGTGAGGAGAGAATTAGTAAAGGAGAAATTGTCAGGTGTAGACAATTTTTCAAGACGTTTAACAGTGAAAGGGAAGAGAGAAGTAGTAGGTTGAGAAGGTAGTTCAGAAGGGCAAAAGGGTTTATTTATTTTTTTTAAAGAAAGATTTAAGTATGTTTGTAGGTAATTGGGAAGAAAACTGTAGAGAGCAGAGATTAAAGATGCATGAGCATGAGAAAAAAGGGATGTCTGCTGGAACAAAGTCCTGGAGGAGTTGGGTAGGGTGTGTGATTAAGGGTACAGGTATAGGAATTAGCCTTAATGAGAAAGTTTACATGATCAAAGTGAAGAAGGAGAAGATGAGCAATGATGAAAGAGAAGATTTGGAAAATAGAGCTGAGAGAGTTCTTGTCAAATGGCCTTAATATTTTGAAAATAAAATTTTATTGGTATTTTATTTTTACACCTAAATTTTTTTCTGTATCCCTCCCTCTCCTTTCCTTCTCAGTGAGTCATCCCATATAACCAAAAAATTTTTTTAAAAAAAGGAAGGAAAAAATTTAATAAAATCATTCAATACATCAAAGCAGTTTGAATACATGTACTTAATATATATTAATATGAGATAGTGATATACATGAATTGTGCTTTGCACTGATACTACAAAAACAGAAATGAAAAAGTTCTGCATTATGATTGCTTGAACCTCAGATTCCCTAAAAGAAATTTTATATTGTTTTTGGAGTATTTTGGGGTCAAAAATTATGAATAATAATAATGAATAATGACTTTTTTCATGTAATTGCAAATTGTATTCCAGAATGTTATAGGGAAATCATTGCTCAGGGAGGGAAAAGATAAGGCTTTGCTGGACATAAGTGGCAATTATTCACACATAAAATTTTTGTGTTCCTTGTTTCCCATTCGATTCTGAGGTCCCTTAGAAAGGATATGACACTGATCCCTAGGTCAGATAACATGACTGTAGTCAGATTGCATTGAAATCAGACTGTACTGGGGAAGTCTGGCCTGTATCCTTGAAATACTACTGATATTATCCACTAGGAGGAGGCAGAATAGGAGGTAGGATGGTTGGAGAAGGTTCCTCCGTGCTTGATTACCTCCCTTAGCCTCCAAAATGCAGAAGTATATGCTGGCAGATTCGGCAACAATCAGATCCCAGAAAAGGGGTGAGACTGCAGCTATCAGGGATAGCAGCCCCAGGGTCCTTGGTGACAAAGGGGTCACACTGCAGATGCAGGCATTATGCCTCAGGATCAGCAAAAAAACTTCAAGGCTTAGGGACTGCGGGTCCTCAGGCAGGAAACACATTTTGTGCTTCATTCAACTCATTCAACCCATCTGTTATTTCTACTTATTTAAGGGGTATTTTTGTACCTTCTATATGTCAGTGCCCTGTGGCAAAGCTTCCATCACCCTCCCTTAGTCACAGCTCTGTCAATTAACTTGTAGACTACTAGTGTTGCAGAATAATCCAGTATTCATTAAAGGATTACTTGAGTGTTCTAATAATGGTATTCCTGAAAGAATTTTCTAATAATTATCTGAAATAAGGGCTTGCTTTTGTAGACAGGGCTTAAAGCTATTGCAAAGTGAAATGGGTAACACATTTGCTTAGGATGGGGTCCTTATCTGAACCAAATAAGAGGATTCAAGCACAGAAAAGTATTTCTAGGGATCAGCAGTGTCAGAGTCTAGGAGCAGAGAGTAACTGTCTTGTGTAATTTCTCCTAAGCAAGACTACAGAAACTTGTAATAACCAGACCCTTCTGAGTCTTCCTCTTTTTGGCAGCTTAAAAGTTCTAGTTTTGTCTCTGAAGTTTAAAAAATGTGGCACATTGATGTCTTGGATATTTTTTGGGGAGGAGGGAGGTGTCTGTTGTACAAGAATGGAGTTCTGCAATCATCTGGATGGCTATATAAATGGGTTGCCTATATAAATGGGTTGCCTATCAGTTGAGGTTTTTTTCTGATTATTTTCTTGATTTATGCTTTTTCTATGTCTAATTGCATCTTTATTATTATTGGAGCTATGTTCTAGATATACCCATTTATCTTGCAAATCTACTCTTCATTTTTTATTACTAATTAACTTGGGAGTTAACTTTTTATTAACATCACCTTCATTTCCAATTATATTCTTTCCTTCTACCCCTCCTCAGTAAGCTATTTCTTATTTTAAAAAGAAAAAAAGTTCAGCAGGATCACCTAGCAATTGTGATTAACTGTATATACAATATTCTATATCCATAAGGAAAATACATTTTTTCAACTCTTGTTCAGGACTTAAGGTCATTATAAGTTTTTCATTGTTCATGTTTGGGCTTTGATGTTCCATTGTGTCTTCAGTGTCTCTCCATTCTTCTCTAGCTTCCATATTATCTATAAGTTGTTGTTTTTCAAGTATCTCAGTACTTTCCTTTTGGTGTATTTATTATAGTATAGTTTAAGGTAGTGGTATCAATCTTAGATAGAAATAGGGGCCACCATCCTGAGAGCTTGCTTGTTTTCTTATTTTAAAAATAAAATGTTATGTTTTATTTTACTTTTCTTTATTTTGTTAAATGTTTCTCAATTATATTTTAATCCGGTTTGGGCCTCAATCAAGAGTGTTGTGGGCTGTAGGTCATGTGTTTCATCAGTCAGTAAATCATAAACATTTATTAAGTACTCACCAGGCACTGTGCTCTTAACTACTAGGATTAAAAAAAGAAAAAGTTAAAAGACACATCCCTGTCCTTAAGAAGTTCCTAGTCTAATGGAGGAGGCAATGAACAAACAGACATATACAAAACAAGCTTTATATACCTCTGGATATCAGATGTGGAATCAAGAAATCCAAAATTCAGATCCCACTTTTAACATAAGCTTTGTGATCCTAGAAAGTTACTTCATTTTTCTGTATCACCATCTGTTTTGATGGAAGAAATTTCTTACACTTAAGAAATGATTTCAATTTCTTTTCTACACACACACACACACACACACACACACAAACACTTTGCTTTAGTACTGGTATAATTTGCTGAATCCTGCCTTCAGTCCTTTTGCTAGAGGCCTTTCTTTCCTAGTTCCCACCCACTTACTTATAAGATTACTTTCTGTTTTTACCTTGGATGTACAATGTCTTCCACATCAGCCAGCAAACATTTATGAGGTGCCTCTTATGTGTTAGGTCCTATGCTTCCCCTTTAGAATGTGAACTCCTTTAGGACAGGAATTGTATTTTTGTTCCTTTTCTTCCTTAACTATGGCACACAATAAATGCTTAATGCTTGTTGACTGACAAAATTAACTATTAAAAAACTGTTATATAGCACTTTAAAGTTTGCAAAGTGCTTTACATTATTTAATTTTCTCTTCACAACAACTCTGGGAGGTCGTTGCAATTATCATCCCCATTTTACAGTTGAAGCAAATAGAGATTAAATAACTTGCCCAGAGTCACATTACTTTAAATATCTGAGATAAAATTTGAACTTGGGTCTTCCAGGCTCCATATCCAGCACATGATACAATGTGCAGCAAGCTTTCATGTATTTAACATTTTAAGGTTTGTGAAGCACTTGATTTTTTTTTTCCAAACAAAGGAAGGATGATTCATTGCTTGATTTGCTTACAGGCTTCCTTCCTGGTTTTTTTTTTTTTTTTTTTGTTTTGTTTTTTTGCAACTGGGGTTAAGTGATTTGTCCAGAAACAGACAATCACACAGCTAGTAAGTGTTACATGTCTGAGGTCAAATTTGAACTAAGGTCCTCCTGACTCCAAAATTGTTATCCTTTGCACTATCTAACTTTCCCCATTGTTGGTTTTTAATGGAGAGAGGGGATGGGTAGGTATGTGAGGGACTGATTGGGATTGGAGTGGATACTGGCAATATCACTCTTTTATTCCTGTGCAAATTTCTTTTTTTTTTAATTAATAGCTTTTTATTTTCAAAATACTTGCAAAGATAGTTTTCAACATTCACCCTTGCAAAACCTTGTGTCCCATATCTTTCTCCCTTCCTCCCCACCCTCCCTCCTCTCCTAGACAACAAGTAATCCAATACAGGTTAAAAGTACAATTCTTCTATACATATTCCCACTTTTAACATGCTGGCCAAGAAAAATCAAATCAAAAAGGAAAAAAAAATAAGAAAAATAGAACAAGCAAGCAACAACAACAAAGACGAAAATACTATGTTGTGGTCCACACTCAGTCCCCGTAGTTCTCTTTCTGGATGCAGATGGCTCTCTCCATCACAAGTCTGTTGGAACTGGCCTAAATAACCTCATCATTGAAGAAAGCCATGTCCATCAGAGTTGATCATCATGTAATACTGTTGTTGCTGTGCATAATGATCTCCTGGTTCTGCTCATTTCGCTCAACATCAGTCCATGCAAGTCTCTCCAGGCCTCTCTGAAATCGTCCTGCTGGTCATTTCTTATAGAACAGTAATATTCCGTAACATTCATATACCATAATTTATTCAGCCATTCTCCAACTGATGGGCATCCACTCAGTTTCCAGTTTCTTGCCACTACAAAAAGGGCTGCCACAAACATTTTTCCTGTGCAAATTTCTAACAGAGGAAAATGGAAAAACTCTAATTAGAGATGAGTATGAACAAGCCTAAAAAGCCTTTGAGATGGAGAAGTGTGGGAGTTTATTTCTTAGGATTAAAAATAAAATTAAAAAGAAGCAGTAACTGTGGTTAGCATAGGAACAAGACTATAGAAAAGTTTCACTTAAGTTGCATTAGAAGAGTCTGGCTTTTTTAGAGCATGTTTTATAATGACCCTTATCTGATTGATTTAGTCTGCTCATATTTAGATCCGAATTTCTAACTGGCAAAACTAAAAGATACTCTACTGCTGCCAATTAAGGAGATGGTGAAAACTTTAATTATTAACAAAAATATTTTTAAAACCAACCCTTTAAACATCAATTCAGCTAATATAAGTATAGCTATTGAACTTGATGGAACTTAACATATCAACAAGCATGATGTCGGGATGGAAAGTGGGCAGGAGAAGGAAAGGGAGGAAATCTGGGTTCAGGCTAATCCTTGTTTCTTTGTCTCCACAGTTCCTTGTTGGTTCAGTTGGCACCACTCAGGCAGGCACCCAGCAGCACCAGAGACATGGCCTGGATGTCCGGTGTCCAGCAGGTATTCTGAGTGAAAGTCTCAACTCTTTGCATCTTCCCACCCCCTTTCATTTTCTGGAAGAAGAGAGAGGATGAGCTCTTGTCTTGAAGTAGCTCTTTTTATTTTCATTTTTTTTGCTCTTATTACCCATACCTAATATACACAGAGGGAGTTCCAAGCCCTTTATCCAATTTCAGGGACAAAAAAAGCACTTGGATGGGTTCATCAGTCAGTCAATAAATATTTATAAACCAGGCACTTTGCTAAGAGCTGGGTATACCAAGAAAGGCATAGGATGGTCCAGGGGATGAGGGATAAGGATGGGGGCAGATACACCTAAGCTGAAGAGCAAGGGGTAGTGGATGAGAGACAGGTAACGCTGCCCTGGTGGGATGAGGGATAAGGATGGGGACAGATACACATAAGGTGAAGAGCAAGGGGTAATGGATGAGACACAGGTAATCCTGCCCTGGTTACCTGTACCCAGGCTGGGAAATGATGAGAGGAAAGGAAGAGTGTCAGAGTTAATTCTGCCGATGACCCTTTCCTGCTTTCATACCTCAGTCTCCTAAAGCCCTATCTGGGTGAGTCATAGCAAAAGTCTCCCCTCACTCTTTTTGTCTTCTAGGACAATACCTGAAGGCTGTTTTAGCCCATAACAAAACAGGAGTGTGTATGCCCTGCCGCAATGGGACAGACTTTACCGAGTACCCCAACGGACTTCCCTCCTGCATCCCTTGTCAGATCTGCAAGCCAGGTACAGGGGATGGGAGCCTCAGAGGGTGGTCCAGTATTGGGTCTCCATTTCCTCTTCAGTCAAATGAAGAAGTTGGCTTTGGGGATATCTGAAGTCTTTCCGAGTCCTAATAACAACGTGGTTTCAAAATAATTGGGAGTGAAGGATGGAGGGATGGGGTTTGGGGGGAACATTAAGGAACTTGTATTACAAGATTAATTCAACCCTTAACCAGCAGAGGGCAGAGGGGGAATCTAAATCTTAGCAGTTTTTGAAATAATAAAGCATTAGAACATGGTTCCTATGAATCAAAAACAATAACCCTACGAAAAGAAACTATTGATAGCTCAGCAAATGAGTGCAGACAGAGTTTGAGGAACTTGGCTTTTCTCCATACTTTATTTTTTGAAAATGGGTGTATTTGCAATGATCCTGATTTTACATGGATTTTCTCTATCATCTGTCCTTTGGGTGTGTAAAATACAACAAACTTTGATCTGACTCCTCGCATCAAGAACTGGTAAATGAGGTCAACTCAACAAGCATTTACATACTATGTGCCAAGGAGTGTATGCTACATAACACATATTATTCATATAATGTGTATATATTACATGTAGAAAATATAATATATACCATATATAAATATACATAGACATACCCCCCCACACGCAAACATGCATATGCATTGTTGCATATACATGTCTGTATTCTGTGTGTGTGTGTGTGTGTGTGTTATTACATTACAACAACAGCCAGCATCGCACACTCAGTCCTGCTCAGTTCTAGGTCCATCCAGGAAGCTCTGCTTCCAAGCATGTCCTAAGGCCCAGATCAAAAGCTCCTGCTTCATGAAATCTTCCCAGTTACTCATGCCGATGACCTTCTCTATCTGTGCCTTGAAAAATAAAGGCCAAACAGTGTTTATTAGCAGTCTCAGGTGCTTCTCGGCAGAGGCTGCTCTCCAGGCTTCTCCTGGATGTCTCTCTCCATCTCTCACCCCTAGGCCCAATACTGGGTACACAGAAGATGCCCAGAAAAGATTTCTCAGGCAGAACTGAGTTGCTCTGGAGAAGCAGGGGAGGCAGAGGAGCTTGGAACTGACCAGTCATGGAGGGACAAAGGGGAGATGGAGCCTCAGATATAACTTTCTCTGTGTCCCTAGGTCAGAAAGAGGTGATGCCGTGTACCACCATCCAGAATACCCAGTGTCACTGCAAGTCTGGCACTTTCTGTCCAAAAGACCATCCCTGCGAGATCTGCAAAAAGTGTAAACTCAAGTAAGGACCCCATAAGGATCTCCTCAGATCTGGGGACTATTGGTGGAAGACAAAAACAAAGCTTTTCCATCAGTCCCTCCCTCCTTCACCCCTTGTTCTTCAACATTCTCTCCCTTTCTTCAAGTATTCTGGGTCTGGCCATTCATGTAGAAACCTTTTTTCTTTTCCCCAAACTACTTGATCATTCTGCTTTGGGTGGGTATTTTTCTGCCTTGGGTGGTATATACCATTCAGTTCTCACTTAATGGTGGAAATCAATTTTGCACGATTTGCAGTTCCCAGCCTCAGTGCCTGCCCTTGCCTATCTTCTGAATTTGGCCTTGCATTTCTTAAGGATTTCACCTACATCTGGTGCAGATCTTCCTCTTTCTTTATGTCCAGGTGCCCCAAAGGGATGGCAGAAATCAACCCTTGCAGCCCCTGGAGTGACTTGGAGTGTGACAGACCTCTGCCACCAGGTATCCACACAGCACATGGGGTGGTTGGTGGGAACTGGGTGGCTGGAGCCCGCACATTCACCTTTCTTTCTCTGTTCTCAGACACAAGAAATTTTTGGATAAGACTCATATTGTTGATAGTAGCGATATTCACCGTGGTTGTTTTCTTCGGCATTTTTTTCCTTCATATTTTTTGTGCTGTTTCTAAAGGTAAAGGAAATAGCCCTGGGATAAGGGGTAGATAGAATGGGCTAAGAGTCCTTGTTCATGTTGTGTTGTTCCTCCATCCCCCTCCCAACGCATCTCCTCTTTCCTTCCACACACACACATCTCCCTCTCCACCTGTACACATCCTACACATCATCCTTCAAAACCCAGTCTTGCCTCCTTCATGATACCTTCCCCAGTCATCCCCAGCCCTTCTTTATTAAGTTAGGTGATCTCTTTTGGACACTTAGCTCCCCTCTAAGATGAGCTTAATTCAAATCCCATCCTTGACCTATGTAGCTAAGTCATTGGCTCTTGTAGGTAGCAGATGGCTATAAGATTATTTTAGATAGTTTCTGGTGTATCTCATCGAGGGTTTCCAGAAGGGTATTTATAGAGATAGCCATCCCAGTTTTAGTCAGCCACATAATGAGTTTTCTTATCTGTAAAACAGAAATAATAATACCTATACAGGATCATTTTGAAACTTAAGTGAGATAATATAACTAAAGGCCTTTGTAAATCTTGAAGAGTTAATAAATACCCGTTGTTATTCATCTCCCCATCATTTCTTACAATGAATACATCTGTACCACAAAACTTAGTATGTGATTTATGCTAACTTTTATTTATTATCTCATAGTATTTGCTAATTACTTTAAACCCATCTGTTTTGTCTTTATATTATGTGCAGGTGGGGACTAGGCCCTCATTTATGTTCTTTCTCCTCCTCCAGCTCTCTCCCCCCATAGCACTAAGTCCAGTGCTGGGTAGGTAAGAGGCAGTCCTGAAAAATTTTGTGCTTAATTGATTGACAGGACAGGAGGCACAAAGCTCTGATTTAGAGCTGGAAGAGACCTGAAAGTCAGTGAGTCAAAGCCCTTCATTTTGTAGATAAGCAAACTCAGAAGTTGTGACCTCTCTCCTCTCTCACCTTATTGAGAAAACCTTACTCCTTGAGGGTAGTTATAGAGAACCATCATCCATGACCTATGATTTCTGAAATCTGACTACCTTCTTTAGACAGGATAAATTTCCTTAAACTATTTCAGCCATTCCTAAGGTCTGTTCTCCCCCATATCCCAACTAGATCCAGAGCATTAGAAAAGCTATCCCTTCTCTTGTCCTTTCTCCCTCTTCACTAAATCAAATGCCCATTCTATACCTAATACCATCTGCATCACTGGTAGGATATTGTTGGAAAGATGGAGTTTCCTTCATCAGGTATTTTATCCTTCCTTTCTAGGTGAGCTAGTTGATATAGAAAAATCCACCCTTAAGAGCATCAAGGTGAGACACAGTTATATTTATGTGTTTTTCTTATTTGTAAATGGGTTGCAGAATATCTCCTTAATTCTCTAAAGCATACCTGGGGTACACATCTTACAGCATACACCCTTCTGCATCCTTGCTTGACCATTTTGCCTCAGGCAGTCTCACTTGGGATAATATTGCTGGGTCACCCCAATGAACACACAAGGGTTTTTGGTAAATAGTTCCCAAGCTATTCCAAGCTAGAAGCCTCAATCTCTAGAATGGTGTCAGAGGTGAGAGCTACAATTCCTCCTTTCCCCATTACTTCCTTCATACCCACCAGTGTCACTGGAATTTTTTTATTCCAACCTCAGCAGAGAATGAATATCTTCTAGTAAGTGAACTCTTGGGATCAGAGGGTTAAAGCTGAAAAATGACCTCCGCAGTCATCCCCTCTTTCCCTCCATTTTATAGATGAGAAAACTGTGGTCTGGAAAAAGTAATTTGTGTAAGGTCATGTAGGACAGCTAGGTAGCTCAATGCATAGAGTATTAAACCTAGAATCAGGAGGACTTGACTTCAAATCCTGCCTCCAACACTTATTGTGTGATTCTGGGTAAGTCATTTAGTCACCGTCTGCCTCAGTTACCTTATCTGTAAAATCCTCCCAGGATTGTTATGAGGATAAAGCACTTTGCAAAGCCTTAAGTATCATAGAAATATGAGGTATTAACTATTATTAGTGATAAGTAATAGAATTTACTTATAAGGCCCTAGCATCTCATTACATCATATCTTGGGGCTTCTTAACTACATGGTGCCTTTGAAATAGAGACTGCCACCCTCCCAATATGTCCACCATGGTCATGTCAGTGGGCAGACAATGTCCCTCAAGAATTGGGGAATGGCTTTCCTGCAGGGAAGAGATACTCTTGTAATAAGGCTGACTAGGCATTGAGGAGAAAAGGAATTATGGTTAAGAGAAATGTAGAACTAATATTACATTTCTCTGGTACTTTTCATCAGCCAGTTGAGATTGAAAGGATAGGAATAACTCTTTCTATCTTACAGTTGAGGAAACTGTGTCCTACCAAAGTCCAAAGATTTTTTTATTCAATGTCACACAATATACTAAGCACACCAGGTTTCCTGACTTCCATTGCTTTTCCCATTCTCTCTTGCAGGTTGTCATTTCAAATCCAAAGTCACAATCACAGCCACTGTCACTATTTCCAGCTGATGGTGACCATATAAAGAGTAAGTTTCTTTTTCTTTTAAAAGTCTTAGAAGTAGGATGAGTGCCAGGGAGCAGAGGGCCTGAAGGAGATGCCCTGAACCAGCAATGTCAAACTCAAATAGAAACCACTAGTCTGTGTAGGGATCTCTACAGGCTGCATATTAATTTAGTTTTTAAAATATATTATCTATGTGAATTCTGTTTTTATTTATTTTATCAAATATTTCCCTGATTACATCTTAATTTGGTTCCCACTTTATTCTGAAGTATTATGGGCTGCAAAGTCTTGAATGTTTGACACCTTCCCCTTAAGTTTCCTCACTTCACTTCACCAAGCTGGCTTAGTGCTGCTGGGATGGGATCATGTAGGAAAGAAAGTATAGGAATCAAGCAGTAGTGATTTCTGGGTTTATTGAAACCCAAAGTTGAAAAGATCTCAGAAAATCTTAGTATGTTTCTTGTAGCTTCCTCTTGTTATTCCTCTCCATTTCTTGCCAGTCCATGCCAACAATGACCACCTCCCTCCCCAAATTCTTGAATTATTCACAGTACATAGCATTCATTTGGCATTTATTGCAGACTGCTATTTTCCCTAGCTAAACTGTATTCCCTGTGAAGGCAATAGCTATGTCAAACTTGTAATTGGATTTTTTTTCAGTCCCCTTCAGAGCAGTAGGTACACCCTTTCCCTTTACCATCCAACATGGCTAAAATATTTGTTTGATGATTAAGGAGGCCTAAAACATGCAAGTTATATCACAGTAGTCTGGTTCCTATGTCAGCTACTCTCATTGACTCTTATTTCATATACCTAGAAATATTTTTTCTTCCTCCTCATCCCAAACTATTTCTTCTCTAGCTTTGGAGAAATCTTTTAATATCTTTGAAGAAGAAGTACCTTGGGAATCCTGGAACAAGTACATGAGGCAGCTGGGGCTGAGTGACAATGATATCCTTTTAGCCAAAGAAACTGAGACGAATGTTAAAGAACATCCGCATAGATTGCTTATGACGTGGCTGAATAAAACTGGCAAAGATGCCAGTGTGGATTGCCTGCTGAGGACCCTGGACCAGATAAAACAGAAAGCTGCCCGAGAAATCATTCAGGACAAACTCATCAAGAGCAACCTCTATATCTACCAGAAAAGAGAGGATGAAAAAACAAGTTAAGAAGGAGGGGGCTTCAGATATTGATACATACTACCCTTCTTATTCTGTGAATACATTAACTTTGGATGAACAAAGAATAACCAGACATGAAGGATATGTAGATGCCTGATTTCTAAGGATTCATGTTTTCCCCCATTTGTAAAACCAAGATAGTTGAACAAGGGTCTGTTTTTCATGCTCTTAAGGTGTGTATCAAGGTGTCATTGCTTTGTATGCCCTAGAACTCACTGTTTCTGAGCTAGTAGGTCAGTTATGTGTAGAGATTATTTATATATTTATCTTAAAATTTGTGTCTATATGTGTATGTATATATACATACATGTGTGTGTCTATACTGGTCGTGTGGGATCGGCTTAAAAAAAAAGGGAAACTGGAAGATTTTTCCTGTGTTCCAAAGGAACTATTCTCTTGTTCTCCAGCTACTTTGCTCTGAGACCACTTTGGACAAAATAATGAAAAGAGGAAGCTGGAGAATGGGGGTTTTTGGAAGTAGGTAGCCAACAGCTACTTTCCTGCCTGTGATTTTTCAAGGTCTTATCTGTTTACATCTATATGATTACAGTATTACCAATATGCTGCCCCTGTGTTTGCCCAACATAAGTGTTGCTTGATTTGAAGCTTAAGATACAATACAGGTGGTTATCAGTAGTGGTATTTTTATTCTATAATTCTTTTTAAAAAGTAAATTAAAAATGCCTTTTTTAATCCAGTGGTGTCATTTTTTTAAAGAAGTGTCATTTTTAAAAATTCTTTGCAATAAGAAAAATACTATGACTGTGGAACCAAGTCCAAATATAGCATTGTGACCTGGGCAAGTGGCCTAACTTATCTGATTAATAACTTTTTTAATTGGTGAAAATGGGGACAATAACACATCTTTCTTTCACTCCATGCATATTGAGTGGATAACATTCAAAAACACTTTGAAAACACTACAAAAATGATTTTTTTTTAGTTCGAATAAGGATTTCATTGTAGTCTAGTGGAGATAAGCACAAGACTTGGTTCTTTCTAGTCCTCATTGCACAGTAACATAGTAAGTTGAATGAATGAACTTTGTGAACAAGCCACTTTACTCTGGGTCTGTTTCATCAAGAAAAAGGATTTAGAGGCAGCTAGATGGTGCAGTGGACAGGGTAATGGCCCTGAAAGTCAGGAGAATCTGAGTTCAAATTCAGCCTCACAATACTTTTTTTTAGCTGTGTGATCCCAGGCAAATCACTTAACTCTAAATGCCTGGGGGGGGGTGAAGAGACTTGAACAGACCAGCAGTCACCTTAAATCAGTTCTACTTTTCTTTGTACTTTGAACCAGTAGTTTCCCAATTTATATGGCTAGGTTGAACCCTTTCAGGCGGTTTGTTTCTGGTTACATTTCATACTCTATGGAACAAAGTTGGTAATCTTTCTTGGGAAGTATTGCTTTACTTTGCTTTTTAAATCTCCCAATCATATTCACTCCTGATAAGGACTTCACTGGTTTTCTTTGTAGAAAAACCTGTGTTTAGAACATACACTTCCAAGTTTTTGATGAACGTTCTATAGTCCAGTTTTTATTTTTTATTTTGGCTTTTTGCTAAGGCAATTGGGGTTGTGACTTGCCCAAGGTCACACAGCTAGGAAGCGTCTGAGACCAGATTTGAACTCAGGTTCTCCTGACTTCAGAGCTGGTGCTCTATCCACTGCGCCACCTAGTTGTCCCAGTCCTGTTACAATGTGAGTAGTTCACTTAATCCGTATCCCTCAGCCAGATGTTGGCTGGAGGTGCCAAGTAATGAATAGAAAGAAAAATCAAAGGGAATCTCCACTGAATAAGCTGCTTTTGCAGAAAAAAATCTGAAATGTCCTGCTGCTCAGTCAGACACTACTGCCCAGGAAAAGGGATTACTTTTATATCTCAGGAATCACTTCTTTCAAAGTTTAGGTGATCACTGTGAATTCTCATCCTACCAGAGAACAGCTGTGACTACAAAATGGGAACCTTTTATGCACTAACTTACTGTGGGATTAAGAGAGAAATGTTATTAATGAAGTGTAATTGTAAATGAAAGGACTATTTTTTCTTGCTTCCCTATTTTCTCAGAATTGGTCCAAGAGACTCCAGATCATTCCAGAAGAGCAAGAACAATAACAATGGCATTGTGTATAAAATAGTTATGTATTTATGAATTTATGATCAAATTAAATATGAAACCTTGTATAAAAAGAGGGTTGTTTTTTCTCCTCCTTCCCTCCCACCTCCCAATGAGTAGCATCAGTACTTTTCCTCTGGATTTCGGTCAGCCATGCCCTGCATGGATGAGTTTATGTTAACTCTTGCCAACTCTTGGAATTCACCTCAGAGACTGAGGAGATGTGAGGGCAATGTCTCCATCTCTTCCCCCAGCAGAGAGGTATATCTGCTTTGCTAAAAGGGTCAGAGTTTGTCCACCCTCTAAGGGCTGGTTCAGCAAGGTTGGCACCCCAGGCCACAAACTGGACCAGAGAGTGATATAAATTGGCTCTGAGGGCACAGCAGGGGAGAAGGGGAGAGGGATCCCTGAGGGAGTAACTGTCCTTAACTGGGCATTTGGTTTCCCTTTTTACCTCTTTTCTTCCTAGACTCTATCTAGGCCTACCTAGGAAAAGAGCCTTTGAAAAGGAAGAAGTCATTTTTTTCCAGTCAGGAAACTCTAATCGCTTAGCCAGATCTCTCCTTTTCTCCCTCAACTGACTTCCTAGCCTCTTACTCCAAATGTAGACCTGAAAATTCTTCGGCAACCTCTCTGAGACAAGGTCTTCCAGAGCCCCCCACCACTTCATCTTCTGTCGGGCAAGTCCTCATCCAGCCCCCCCATCCTCCCTTTCTGCCTTAGGGGTCTATAGGCTTCATGAAAGCCCTAGGAAGATCAGTTCTTCCCTGCCTCTATGTAGGGAGGCTTGTAACCATCAACTCAGACTTGCCCTCTTTTTAAGGAGATACTATGAGTAAAGCAGCATTTGTCAACATAGCACCAGCCTTCCACCCCTGCACCTGGACAGACAGGGAGGAGGCCGCCAGCGGTAGTGCATCACCAAGGTGACCAGTCAGGTTGGGAAACAGAACCTTGGGGACAGAGTGTACATGGAAAACGGATCTCTAGTGGTCCTCACAGTTGAACTGTTCTCCTGGGACAAGGCTGCTCTCCAGTAAGCCCAGAAGGCTGGTCAATCCAGCCTCTCGGCCAATTTTCTGGCCTCAGCCTAATTCTCCCAACTCCCAGGCCTTCCTCTTCCTCACCTGTTCTATGGATCTCAGGAACCAGACTGCTACAGTAGGTTATCAGATAGGCCTGTTTCAGTTTCCCAGAAGAGGCAGACAGTATGAGGAGTTTCAACCTACCTCCCAGGCCTCTAAAACTTATGGTTACCAAAAATATTAGCCAAAAGGAAGGCTACTAAGGAAAAAGATTAGTGAAAGAAGTATTGAGAAAGGAGCTTTGCCAGCACTCCTTTTGCCCCATGGGGGCTGCAAGCGCTCTTATCACTCCTTTCCTTTTCCCCTTCTTAGAACTACAGCCTTGCCCTATTTCTCAAAATGGCCTTCTGTTCTGATCTTAACACTATCCCTTTTCTACTCTTCCCAAAATGAGGGGTGGGGGATGGTGTCATACATTTGAGGGAAAGCCAGTTCCCCAACTTCTCTCAATTCAGCACTCTACACACACAACACAAAATACCCCCCAGTACCACTCAGTAAAGACCAGGTGTGTGACTTTCACTCACAGAGAAGGGAAAACAAAAGAGTCAGCCTGGGAGAAAACAAAAGTCATTGTGGGCAGAAGTTAATCACTAGGCTTTGAAGGGTCAAATATTCCCCTCCAGCCCAGCTGAACTCCCACCCCAGTCAATTTCTCCAAGGTTCCCTTAAGTCAGGAAACAGTAAAGGGGAAATCTTTCTACCTGAGCGGCTATGGAACTATTCTCTCAACCCAATTTTTTTTCCCCCAACAACCTTCTCTCTTGGCCTCAGGGGGCTTTTGTTTGGCTTAATACCAAGTTAGCTTTTTCTGCTTTTTATTCTGTAGAGTCTGATGGGGATTTAGAGGGATTTTTTTTTGGCTATGTCTGCCTTCCTTTTTAATCTCTTCCACCCTCCACCTCCTCTCCCCCCAATGAAGTTGGGAAGAGCCAGGGAAGAGTATGATGTCGTGGCAGAGTAGCTAGATTTGAATCCTAGCTCTACCACAAACCACCTGTGTGGCTCTAGGTCAATCACCTAAGGCCCCTAAATGTGTTTCCTCATTTGTAAAAGGAGGATGTTAGACAGGTGGCCCTTTCTGGTTGGAAGTCCTGAGTTGGTAGTTAAACACAGACTCTCACTCCCTTCTCCTATGCTTCCTATCCTCCCTCTTCCTGGGGGCTTCCATTCAGTGAGTTTTCTCTAGGCCTCTAGGGGAGAAGGGAAGCAGGGAAGAGTCTTTCACTGGCATCAAGATTTCTAGTCTGGGGAGCTTTGAACAGCTCTAGTTCTAGTTGGATGACGGGCTTTCCAGGTCTGCCAAGCCAAATCTAAATGGGTGGGGAGAAGGCTCTCCTGGCCCTCAAGCCATCTTCCTCTCAGACACTCCAAGAGAAGCAGCTCTTAGTGATGGAGGGAGGACATAGCCTAGGCTAGCTATGGGAAGGTGGGGCAGAGGACAGTGCTTGACTCGGCCCCAAGTCCAATTTCCCCCAATGCATCTGCAGACTACAAGTCCTTTGGGAAAACAAGTCAGTTCTGAGAAAACCTTGTTGTCTTCTCACCAAGGAGTTTGTGGCCCTCTCCCCCCATTCAAAGAATAAATCCTCTACAAAAATCACAACTTGGATTTCCTTGGCTCATGGATATCCAGTCATGACGAAGACTCCAAATCCCAAATGGGAACAAAGAGGATGGATGCCTGAGGCTTGGCTCTCCCTGACGCCTGGCCCAGGGAGTCCCAGCCACTCAGGCTCCTTGCCATCCTCAGCCAGTCCCCCGGCCTCCCTTCCATTGAGATGGTTTGGCTGGTGTGATCTGCTCCACCCTCATAGGTCCTCTTGTCCCTGGTGTGGGGAGAGGGGTGATGCAGATGGAGGAGAGTGGAGAGGGCTTGGGGCAGGCGCAAAGAGGAGGGGGCCACAGCGGGGCTGTCCTGGAAGGGTCGAGGCAGCTCTCAAACTACAGCTGAGGAGGAGGAGGGGGACGAGGAGGAAGCCGCCGAGGAGGAAGGCGAAGAGGGGCCATTCCAGAACAGCCATCTCCTTTTTGGCTGTCGCTTTAAGTGGAGGTAGTCCTCCTTCTCTCGCTCTTTCCGGGCTCGCTGGTAATGATCTTCTTCTTTTAGGTACCAGACGGGTGGCCATCGATGCTTCTCAAAGTACTCCTGGTTTTCTGCATAGTACAATGGGGACTTATTAGAATAAGGAAAGGCTGACAGATACCTAAAGACACTCCTTCTAAGCTCAAGGAGAGCTTCGAGATCAATAACTTATTGGCTGCCGTCTGGATGTGCAGCCGACCTGGGGGTGGGGGGTGGGGGACAGATTGATGAATAGACACAGTCCCCCCTTCTCCCCCTGGCCTATTGAAGTTCTTAGTCTAGGAGAAAACAAACACTACATGTAAAGCAGCTTGGAAATAGTAGACACTGTCACTATTGTCAGAGTTCAGAAGAAGATGAGAGTGCTGTTATGAGTTTCTCAGGTCTTTCTGAGAAACAGTAAGTCTTCTACCGCTTCTTCCTCACTCCCAAATTTTTTTTCTTATTTCTTGTTAATTGAATTTCTTCAAAAAAAAAGAAAAAGAAAAAAAAAAGAAAAAATAAATGATGGGCAACCCAAGATGGCTTCATTGGGCAGGTCAACTTTTTGTACCTGGTCTTGAAAGATGCCTTGAGAGGCAGTCTGGTGTACTGGACAAGACACCAGACTGTCAGGGAGAACCAGTTCCTGTGGACCTTATCTTCAAAGTTAAAGGTCTGAACTGATCAGAGATTTTATTTTATTTATTTTATTTTTTTATTATTTTATTTTTAATTAATTTATTTCATTTTTAATTTTTTTTTCTGATCAGAGATTTTAGAGCCAGGAGGGACTTTGGGGAAATGGCCTAAGTCTACCTCCTCCTTCCTTTTGAAGATGAGGAAACTAATCCCCCCACTGGAAAAATGACTTGTCCAAAATGACATAGAAAATAAATGAGTAGCAGAGTCAGGATCTGAACCCAGTTCTTTGGGCTTCAAAATTTCATTCTCTTTTTACTACCCTGGGCCTCTACCAATCTTAATTGCTGCTCCCCCCTTCACCCCCCCATCCTAGGCCATGTCCTGGTCTCTCGCCCTTTTCTAGCTCATCAATACCCCCAGAACTCCTGGCCTGGCCTGGGCTGCATTCCTGCAATATGGAGGGGGTTTTGGGGTAACGACCCCTGCCCAGCATAAGCAGGCACTCTCAATCCAAACTCCTAGGCTTGAAGATCTTAGAGGTAGCTTCCATCTCAAAATTACAGGCTCCAATGACTCCTCTTCCCATACAGCCAGTGTATGTGGCTCAGGAAATAGTCCCTGGCCCGCATTAAGGAAGATCTGAATTCACAACTAGCATCTGACACTTACTAACAATGACCCTAACCAAGTTACTTGATTTGTTTTCCTCAGTTTCCTTATCTATAAAATGGATAGTACGTACCTCTCACGATTGTTGTGAGGATCAAATGATAAAATCATTGTAAAGCACTTAACACAGTAGCTGGCCCTTATAAGTTCTACATAAATACTAGCTATTATTGTTATTAAAGACCAGACTGCTGCTTCCCAGTATTCCTGGGCCCAGAGAAGAGGCTCAGGCATAATTTTAATGGGCCATAGCTTACAGAAAAAGGACAAAGTGGGGTAAGAGGGTGGGGAACTGAGACCTAAAGCATTCACCTGGAGACATGGCCTTCATATCCCGGGGAAACTTCCGGCAGACGTTGTTGTAGTTGGTGCAGATGTGGTGGAGACACCAGTCAGCCAACTGGTATGCACAATGGAACTGGTAATTGAACAAAACACATTATTATTATTTACGAGGTGTTATAGTTAACTTATAGATAGTCCTCTTCAAAAGTAAAATTCTGGACAAAAGGGCAAAGAGACACAGAATCCCTGAAATCTCGGCTCCTTCCCCATCACTTTAAGGGCTCGCCAACTTGGGCAAAATCTCCTCCATGACATTTTATCAAGTGTCGTCCTACTACCTTAATGACCTAGGCCTAACTTCTCTAGTCATGTCCTACATTTTCAATTTCTTTCCTTCTCTTCTCCACCCTCTCACCATCCCACTTAAGTCAGTCATCAAAGTGGAAAGGGGTCTGTTTTAATGTGCTGTAAGATGCTGCTGACTGGCATGGGCTGGCATATTATTACACCTAATGCCTTAACTCAAAGAAACTAGTCCCAAGAGTTGTATTTTAGGCACTGTTCTGTGGGAAGTTATATTGTGCAGTTTAGTCTGTCTATCCCTCAAAGGTGGAGGCCCTTGCCTTCCATCCATTACGGCCTCAAGACTGAGTCCTCTGTCTATCCTACCTGCGGGGGGCTCCTTTTCTGCTGTTTGCCGGGCACAAATGAGTGCATAGATTCAGGAGATAGGTTTTGTTTCCTCCATACCACTCTACCAGCTCTGAGTAATATTTTTTGCATGAATGGTCCCAATTCAGAAGTGGGATGCTCTCCCAGCCCCAGCTACCTGAGCCAGTTCCAGGAACACAAGGACATCTCCATCTATGTCCACCATCATCTGTGTGGCTTCCATCAGTCCAGTCACCGTGTATTGTTCTGTGACAAACACATATAGAAATCAGGGTAATGGATGCATAGACAGAGGCCCATACAAATATACGTATCATTCATAAGGTTGGAAGAAGTGCCACAGTGCTCTTGTATGCTCTTTTATAGCTATAAAAAAGGCTGTAGGAGTTTAGATACCTCGGCAAGGGTAGTTGGCATCCCAGAACCAAGAACAAAATCTCACAAGCCAAAGAAAAAGAAATCAGGAAATCTACTGAAATTTACTCAAATTTAGGGGGAAACCAGGATTATATAAAAGCTAAAAATTAGTGAATGATATACTTAATTATATATAAAAGTTTTCTTTAAATCTTTTCAATTGTATTACATGATCCTTTAAAAAAAACTAACTCCCAGTAAATATTTGCTCCCCAATTTAATAAGTTCCATTTTTATAGAAAAAGCAAAACTGAGGCAACTAGGGAGCAAATGGCTAGAGCGCTAGACCTGGAATCGGGAAGATGGTTTCAAATCTGGTCTTAGACACTTACTTAGCTGGGTGACTCTGGGCAAGTCACTTGTCTGCTTGCCTCAGTTTTAATTGTAAAATAATTAGAGCATCTCTCTCCTAGTGTTGTTCTGAGGACCCAATGATATTTGTTAGTGCAATGCTAGCTAGTCTAGTTTTTGTTTCTTAGTTGGCTGTTAGAAAAGGATGATTGGTTCACTTTATCTCATTCTTCATGATCCCATTTGGAGTTTTCTTGGTAAGGATACTAGGGTGGTTTGCCATTTCCTTTTCCAGCTCATTTTACAGATGAGGAAACTGAGGCAAACAGGTGACTTGCCCAGCTAGTAGTAAGTACCCAAGGCTCTCTGTCCTGTGGCGCCACCGAACTGCCCCAAGGATGTGTCCAGAGTCCAAGGATGACTCCTCAACCTTGTAGCAGCTGCTGGAACTATTACTATTTATTAAGAAATAAATAGCCAACTATTAAAAAAGAAAGAAAGAAAAAGAAAAAAGAAAGGCTTTGTAGCTCTGCTGTTGCAAAGCCAAATGTGACAGCTGGCCGAGGCCCGATCCAGAGGCGGGTGGGGGAGGGGGGAGCCGCGTTACCTGTGAGGGCAACCAGGTGAGGCAAACAGAGCCGGTTGGCAAGGATGATGAGCTTCATGTCATCCAGGTCGGGGCTGGCACTGAACATGCCCGTGTAGAGGTACTCCAGCACCGCCCGCATGCAGCTTTTACTGGTGTACGGAAACATGACCTGGAGGAGCCGAGACCACCAGAAGAGCGTGAGGCCAGAGCACCAGGGGGCGCCACGCAGCCGCGTTGGGGGGAGCCCGGTTACCTCGACGCTGTGTACCCGGACCCGCCTAACTGGTGGCCTGAGCATGGCGCCTGGCACACAGCAGCTGCTTAATAAATGTCCGCCTTGTCTGCCCTCTCGCTGCGCGGGAGCCCAGAGAGCCCCCCCCCCGGCGGAGGCCTGGACAAAGACCCGGTGTGTAGATTGCAAAAGGAGTCCCCCTTCTAGGTGCCCTATCTCCTCAGCGCCCCCCACCTGGGGCCCCACCCTCTCCGCCAGCCGCCTTCCCTTCCTCCTCTAAATCAGACGGAGACCTCCTTGGGATACGACAGCCGCCTCTTGCCTACTGCAAGGAACAAAAAACAAGGCAGGGCAAAGTCAGTGCCAGCTGGATTCTTCCTCTGGCTTTTGATGCTATGGCCCTTGGCTTGTGAGATCACTTCAGAGTTGTGCAACAACTGGAAAAGGCTTTCTCATCAGACATGGCCCTTCAAAGCCACTGGGGAACCAGCTAGAACCTAGGAGCCGAGGGGGCTTCTCTGACATCGGAGGGGAGAGCAGCGTCATGGGCCCTTCTCACAGCCCAGCCCCGCCCCTTGGCCCACACAGTCATGCCCTGAAGCCCACAACACCTCCATTGGCTGCTAGATTAAAAGGGGTGGGGGGAGAGGGAGAAGGGGGGAGCCAAATGTTAACTAACTCTTGCCTACACTGATCACTTGTCCCTTCCTTTATGCCCTTTCTCATTAGGATCTCGAGCATATAGCCTAACCCTTGATAGTTTACTGTCCTGAATGATTTTCTCAGTCCCTCATGTCTTTTTGGAGCATCTACTACGTACCCAACCATGGCTTAGTGTAGTGAATAGCAAGAAATTATAAGACATCTCTGTCTTTAAAGAACTTATGGTCTAGGTGGGGAGAGACATGAAATGTTAATCACATTGGTTCAAAATACTTGGCTTCTCTGAGATCCATGGGGCTGGAGTTACTGCTGCTCTAGAAACAACTCCTTGAAACTTTTGCAGACTTGTCACGGCCCCTGCTAACGTAGCAGAGACTTCCCCTAGCCTAACTTGTCTGTGACGTCGAAGATAGGGAACACATGAGAGATGCTCATATGATAATCTGTTCTCTCCCTTTCAAAGTCATGGCCTTAACCTGTATTATTGAGTCATCGTGGTATGACCCTGGTATTTGCCACAAGCACCGGGGGGGGGGGGCGTTTGGCAGATGCTGAATTTGCCAGGCCCGTTGCAGGACACCCTTGACTTCCTCTGTTCTTGCCATGGTCCACAGATGCTGTATGCAAACATCCTGCAACTTCCCCGATTGTATCTTTTAATGTCCCTGTCTTTACCTCCAGGCATTTCATACTAGGGCTTTAAGCCTTCCTCTGAAGGTCATAATAAAAGTCTTTTGCTTTAAATGCTACTGGGAAAACCTCCTTTCGGTTTCAAAACCTCAGGGACAGACTGAGACAAGACCCTCCAGAATCGTGTCAAAATAAGATACACAGCAGTGTTACTATTGGGGTGCAGGAGAGGGAGCTTCACCTCCTTGAAGAGAAGGGGGAACTAAAGCGAGGTGCTGAAAGATGGGGGGTCTACCCTTTGGGGATAGGGAGAAGGCAAGGCAGTGGGAAGGTCAGTCCAGGAGGCAATGTGGAGCATGAAGAGCAGGCTTGGAGGTTAAGCCAAGACACCTGCCGGCAGTGTGACCACATACAAGTCACGGCAGCTGGGAGGGGACTTTGCAGCCACACCCAGAACTGCTGGGTAAAGACTTCCAAATAGAAGGAGATCCCACTGACTCCTAAGGCAGCTCGGTTCCACTTTGGGAAAACTCAGGTTCTCTGAGCCTCTTTAAGATTTCATTGTTCCTAAAGAAAAAAGGTGTTTGCTATTTGTCATTTTCAGTAGAGTTTGACTCTTCATGACCCCACTTGAGGTTTTCTTGGCAAAGATACTGGAGGGGTTGGCCATTTCCTTTTCTAGCTTATTTTACAGATGAGGAAACTGAGGCAAAAAGTTTGGGTAAGTGACTTGTCCAGGGTCACAGAGGTAGAAAGCTTCCAAGGCAGGATTTGAATTCAGGTCTTTCTGACTCCAGATCTGGCACTCTGTTCCCCTGCACCACCTGGCTGCCCCCTCTTCCATGTGACAGCCCTTCAAACACTTAGTCTGTTACCAAGTCTCCCCTTCACTTTTCCAGAATAAACCTCTGTCCATCCTTTCAATGGCATCACTATCCCAGCTGCTATACTCTAGTCACTCCAGCTAACTAGTGTTTTCCTAAGAACTGAACACAATGCTCCAGATCTGATCTGACTATAGAACAGAGTCCAGGGGAATGGCCATCTCCTTATTCCTGGAAGCAATGTCATCTTTTTTTTTTAAATAAAGCTTATTTTCAAAACATGCACAGAGAGTTTTCAACATTTAACCCTTGCAAAACTTTGTATTCCAATTTTTTTCTCCCTCTCTTCCCCCCACACCTTACTCCAGATGGCAAGTAATCTAATATTATACATTTCCACAATCATGTTGCACAAGAAAAATCAAATCAAAAAGGAAAAAAATGAGAAAGAAAATAAAATGCAAGCAAGCCACAACAACAAAAGATGAAAATACTATGTTGTGATCCAATCTCAGTCCTCACACCTCACCCTCTCTGGGTGCAGATGGCTCTCTCTCCATCACAAGACCATTGGAACTAGCCAGAATCACCTAAGCAGTGTCCTTCTTAACCAGCCTGAGATCAAATTAACTCCTAGCTGCCATCTCCCCTGCTGAGTCATATTGAGTTCTGCCATCCTCTCAAACACCCAGATCTTTTCTCAAACTGCTGTCTTAACCAAGCCTCCAACTTCTACTTTTGAAGCCAACTTTTCAGACCCAAGTGATAGGCTTTGGACTGATTCCTCTTAAAATTTCATCTTCATACATTTTCAGCTTAATGTTCCAGACTGCCAAGATTTCTTCTGGATCCTGCCATCTACTATGTTAGGTATCCCTCCTTGCTTTGTATCATCTGCAAATCTGATCAGAGTGCCCCAGTTTTCTTATCTGTAAAAAGGGTCTAGTGCTATCTACACTTTACCAAATGGTTATAACCAAAATTAAAAAAAGTCTTGCAAATGTTAGCGTACCATAGGAAGATGAGCTTCAAAACTGCTCCCTTGCAGTTCAGGACCTCAGTTTCCTATAAAATGTAAATACCTGTACCACCTCTTTCATTCAGCACTATTGCATAAATGTCAAATCTATAGACAAAGAGTTGGCTTCAAGACTGAGCCAAGCCTATTTCAGGGCATGCTAGTCAGAGGAACAGGGGTGAGGAAGGGCTGCAGAGGAGCAGGACTGAGGAAGGAGTTAGGCCTTGATCCTGTCAGCAGTGGGCAACTGTGGAAGGTTTCTAAGATGAGATGACCCGTATGTGGCTTTGGAAAGACTAGTTTGATGGCAGATGTAGAATGACCAAGAATCTGTGAGACTGCTAATGAGGGCCCTGAAATAAAGTGGTACTTTAGGAGACAGAAAAGATGGATGAAAGACACATTTCCAAAGAAGAAGGGATGGATCTTGATGTCTAAATGAGTAGAAGAAAGGAAAGAATCAAAGGTCACCAATTTTCAAGTATGGGCAAAACTAGAATAGTGATACCATGAACAGAAATAGAGAATCTGGAAAGAGGTTTAAGGGCAAGAGAGATTATTTTTATTTTTGACACAGGGGTTCCTCTAGCTGTTTAATAAATTTTGTCTTGTCTCTCTACTAGCCTACTTGCCTAAATAGGCATTATCCCTAGCACAATGTGGATACACGGTAGGCACTTAATAAATACTTGCTAATTGATGAGCCTATCCCCTTAATGCACCACCTCCATAAATCCTCATCTCCCTTGTTGAACCCTTTCACACCCCACTGCCATAAATCCTCACCTCCCTTGTTGAGCTTTCCACAAATGGTCCTCCAAACATGGCAGCCATCCAGTCACAGCTGGAAATCAGCAGCGGCTTGTGGGCACTGATGGTCCCATCATCGAGGATGAAGGTCACATCTACAGAGGAAAGAGCAAGAGTTAGAGGAGGTTAAAAGAACTATTTCCCAGGAGACTTGTATAAACCGAGGCAAAGTGAAGTGAACAGAGCCAGGAAAGCAATTTAAATAATACTGAAAAGATAACAACCCCACTTGGAAAGTCTTATGAACTCTGTTCAACACAGAGTAACCAGCCAGAAGGCTCATAATGAAAAATGCTATTCACTTCCAGATATACATACATACATACATACACACACACACACACACACACACATATATATATGCATACATACACACACACACATCTATATACAGATACTAGACACACACACACTTGACATGGTCAATGCAGGAATTCGTTTTGCTTGACTGTGTCTTTATAACAGTTGTTGTTCTTTGCTTTCTGAATGGGGTGGGAGGAAGACGTAGGATGGAGAGGGTAGATCTTCATTTGAAAATAAAATAAAATTTAATTTTAAAGCAAAGTACATTCTAGGGCTGCCAGAACAGATTTGCCAGCAATCAAAGCCTCTCCTTAAAGCTTCACCTCCTCTAATCCATGCTGAGTACTTCCTTGCTCTCACCTCCACAGTACCCAAGCAATCATCCCTGGACCCCATAGTTCTTTTAATACAAAGCCTAGGGATTAGATAACATAGTGATTGAAAGCATGAGAAATTAAGTGTCCCAGTTACTTAACAGCAAAACTCTCATTCCAAATCTCCCTTGTCTTAGGCTTTCCCATCTTCCAGAAGAGAGGAGATGCTGAGGAACAGGAAATGAGAGAAAATTTTGGGAATGCTGCCATCAGACCAGAAGCAGATAGCCTCTGGAGGGTTAGAAGGTGCCCATGGCCTGGAGGGAAAGGGCTCTGCTTAAAGCCAAGCAGTGAGTGCCTTTTCACTCATGCTCTAGATCAGGAGGAACTGGGACAGCACTGACCTCCCCTGCGGTAGTCATGAAGGAAGCCAGAGTGAACCAGCGTCCATTATGAACCAACCAAGACTCAGGAGTAAGTGAAGACAGTCCCTCTCTGGCCCTCCTTTCCTGCCCACTCTGCCCCCCTACCTGAAAATGTGCCTTTGGCCAGACACTCCTTGACCCGGTTGGTCCTTCGGACATGGAAGGCCTTGGTGATCTCTTGGTTCATGAAGGCCTCATGGTTGAGGATGTTGGCAACCATCATGCGCAGATCAAACACTTCCAGCAGTTCGGCAATGTGGGCGATGTGCATGAGATCCCGTTCGTTCTCATCCAGCTCCCCGGTGTACAAATACTTGAGCACGGCCCGGAAGGGTCCAGGCTGAATCGAAGCATCCATCTTCACCACCACCATCAGCCGCGACTTGTAGGTGAGGGGGTCATCGGCCATCTCCTCCTGAATGCTCACAAAAGCACGGCTCCAGGAGGAGAGGACCCGGCCGCGCCCAAGCAAGTAGCCAGCCCCGTTGCCCCGAAGGATCCCGTCGCTGGTGGAAGCTCGGAGCCCGGCTGGGCCGGGCCCGCCACCCTCCTCTGCGCTCTCACACACATCAAAGCTGGCTGCGCGCAGCAGGAAGTCCCGCCCGTGGTGGTGGTGGTGGTGGGGATGGGGGTGGTCGGAGTGAACCTGGGGCTCCTCCAGGCGGGGGCCTCCCGATCCAGAGGAGCCCCCCAGCTCTCCATCACTCAGGTCCATGAGGAACAGGTCATAGAACTTGGAGGAGGAGGTGGAGAGGTAGATCTTGTGGGCAAAGATGCGCACCCGCTCCTGCAGCACCAAGATGACGTCTGCACAGAGAGGGTCCTCCAGGAGGTGGGCGGGACACTCCTCAGTGGTGGAGGGGGGGTCGGGAACCACAATGATGGGAGGTGGCGGCTTGGGGGGGAGGAAGGGAGCCTGGAGCAGGGGGCGCTGGACGTTGCGCAGGTGAGACTTCCAGAACTGCAAGTGGCGACGTGAAATGAGGGCTGCCCGGATGGCGTTGTCAAAGACGTCTTTGATGCCGAACTGCGCCACCACGCTGGTCTCGTAGTAGGGGATGCCCAGCTCCTTGGCCACCTCTCGGCCTTTCTCAGGAGGCAGGATTTCATTTGGCTTGATGGGCCTGGGTGGGAAGAGAGGCTGAATGAATAAATGTGCAGTTGGACTGGGAAAAATTCTAGCTTACAACTCCTGATGAAGGAGATATAGTTAAGGAGAGACACTTCCCTCTATTCCTCACCTAAGGGCATAATCTATTTTCCTTTTCTGACCTTCATCTCTAGCCTCCCTTCTCTCCTCTCCCATCTTTGGCTTGTCTCTTGATTCTTTCCAAGGCTTCCTTCTTTAGTTTTCTTTTCAGAGGAAAGTCAGCACCACTACTCTGCCGTACTAGATTGCACTAGATCCCCATCCCTCTACCTGGCCAATGGGCGCCTGGCCCTATTGACAGCTTCCAAGTCAGCGTAGCGTAGATCCAGCTGGCATCCCACTAGGATGACAGGAGCCCTCGGACAAAAGTGCTTGATTTCTGGGTACCACATGGTCTTGACATGATGCAGGGAATTGGGATTAGCAATGGAGAAGCAAAGAACCACAACATCGGATCTGGAGGTAGGGATGACAAAGAAGGTAGGTGCTATTAGGGGGTCACCTTTTTCAGACAATGTTAACATATGCATGCACACATATATATATACATACACACATATGTACAAATGCAATACTGAGAAATCCCAGCTTTACACAGAGAATATATTTTAACAGAGAATATCTATGGGTTCATCTGTAACAGACATATCAGATATGAGAACCCAGACATATTTTACCCTGAGTGACTTTTGATATTACAGTTCCTCCCCTCTCCTTGAAAAACTGAAGCTTAAGGTGACTCAACTCCAGCCCCCTCCCCAGATAAGGGGGAAAAACCCACCCACCTGGCTCCCTGCAGATAGCCAGGGGCTGTTCCTACCTCCCGTAAGCAAAACGCCGGTCTTTGTGGTGGTCTCCAAAGGTGTCCCAGAGACGAAGGGACACACTGACATCATCTACCACATCCCGGGAACGTTCCAGCACCTTCAAGGAGGAGGAAAAAAAGGATCCATCTATAAATCAGCTAAAGGACCCTGGAAGCAGAGCCCTGAATAATTCATGGATTTTCCCTAAGTCGTCAACATTTCTTTAAAAGTAAAACATATACCAAGGACAACATTTACAGCAAAAGAAAAAAAAAAAGTCCTAAAGCATTATTGAGGAATAAGGAAGTGGGAATCCAGGTATTCTTGCCAGGCCTTCCAGTACTAATTCCCTTTACTTGCCTATTGTAGACAAGGGCCAAAGGTTTTTTAATACCATTTGCAACCATTATTTTTTGTTTACCTTTTTTTTCTTTTTTTCTTTTTTTTTTTAACTGTTAGCTGCTTCTAAAAATATGAACGCTTCCAAAGGTTAGGACTCTAGACAAAACTTCAGGTTCCTAATTCCTATGTACATTTCTATTCCTGATCACCAATTTCTTAATAACTTGGTTTTATGTAGTACTTTTAGGCTTGCAAAGCACTTTTTACAAATACTACACTACCTCATTTTATCTTCACAACAACCCCAGCGGGAGGGAGGAATGTAGTTATGTTGTCTCCGCTTTATAGCTGAGGAAACTCAATACAAATAGCAATATGTCCAAGGCCAGATTTGAATTGAGGTCTCTTGACATTGGATCTAGGACCACATCTACAATACCATTTGGCTGCCTCATTTTTAAAGCAATAAACCCATTTATGATACCTTTTCACTGTATTTCCTATGTCTCTTTGCTTCTGCCTCCTAATTTCCCTCAATTCTCAACTAACCCCACTTTTCCAAAAGAGATACCCAATACTCCCTCATTCTAGTATCTTCCCCCAAATATTAGCTTGCATTTATCCTTTCTATATCTTATATGTAGGTAATTGTTTGGACCCTCATTAGATTGAGGTCCTTGAGGACAGGGTCCATTTTTGCCTTTTTTTGTATCCCTAGCATTTAACTCAGTGCTGGGCACAATAAAGGTGCTTAATCTTTGCTGACTTGAAGAAAGCTCATCTTCTCTTGTAAGATTCCCGAAACCATCTTCTCACAGAACAAAAGGTGAAAAACCTCTTAAGGACTTACAAAGCAAGTCAATATACAATATATAGTACCTTGGCATATAATGATTAAAAAAGCCCTCCCCAAATTTTCGTTTGGTCAGGACTTTAGTGAAAAGAGCACATTAGAAAAAAAAATATGATCCATCCAGTCTTCAAGCATTTCAGGGGCTGTTGTGTGAAAATATGGATGAGACTTGTTCTGTTTGGCACCAAAAGGCCAAAACAGAACAGGCAAAAGTTGTCAAGGACATAATTTAGGTTTGATGTCAGGAAAGACTTCCTAACAATGACAACCATCCTAAAAGAGCATGGACTGCCTGGAAAGAAGTTGGTGGATTCCTCCTTCCTCCATAGAGGTCATGAAGTGGATTCTGGATATGACCCCTTGTGAAGGCTTTATCAAGGATGGGTTGAACTAGAGAACCACTGAAGTTCAAAGTCAAATTCTGAGAAATAAACTACTTGACAATCTCAGAAATCTCAAGCTTCTGAATCAAATACAATTCTCCAAAAAGAGAATGAGGAACCTGTGGGAATCTTCTAAGTTGTCTACTATGATTGTACCATCAACTAGTCAACTAGTTATTTGTTATTGTTTGGTCATTCAGTCATGTCAAATTTTCCCCCAATCCCATGGACCAATATACTCCCAAACCCTTCTATCCTTCACCATCTACCAAAGTCTCTTCAAGCTCATGTTCATTGTATCCACAAAACTACCTATCCATCCCATCTTTTGCCATCCCCTTTTTTAATCTTTTCCCAACATCAGGATTTTTTCCAATGAGTTCTATTTCTCCATTATGTGATCAAAGTATTAGCAAAGGTCAAAATCTAGAAATTACTTTATATACATACATATATATTTGCATTTAAGTTTACACATTCACACTATCTTCTTCCTAAGCAGAATGTAAGCTCCCTCTAAGTAGGGGTTCCTTTCATTTTTGTTTTTGAATTTCTAGCACTAAGAAAATGTTTTATTAAATGAAAAGAAATGACCAACACTTGACAGTTACCAGCTGTGTGACCCTGGCAAGTCACTTAATCCTGACTGTCTCACAAATAAACGAATGAAATGCAACACCTAACTACAAGTATAAAAAGTACATACAACGTAATACAATTTAAGAGCAATACAGTGGAACAAAACACTGGCTTTGGAGTCAGAGGACCCAGTTTCAAGTGTCACTTCTGATGTTACTACTGGCTAAACTATGGCAGATAAGTCACTTAAATTTCCTGGATCTCATTTTCCTCTTCTGTAAAATGGGGGGGGGGAGAAGATGAGGGGAGAACTAAGACACCTGAAGCTCTTTCATCTCGTCTATTATTTTGTGAATCAACCCCCTTCCAAAAGTCACTGACTCTAAAAAATGGGAAATAGAAGAGTGCCCATAATTTCTTACAGAAGGTTAACCAATGTAAAAAAAAAAGACAACCCAAAGAATCAAGAAACTACTTCAATCAGCAAAACACATAATCTGGTTAGGGGGCAGAATATAGAATTTAGAGCTGGAGGGATGTAATTCAAATCATGAATTTGCTACTTAGTCACAGTTGGGTTCCTTGTCTGTAAAAGGACAGGCTTAGGCCAGATGACCTCCAATTCTAAATCTATTACCTTATGATGCTATGACCTAAGACAGCTCAAGAAGGATAAAATAACAAAGATGACATGCTAACTAGAAAAGAATGAGGAAAAAAAGAGTCCTAAAGAAAGCAATTTGGCTTTACAAGTTGCTTTAGTTTTTAGCTCAGCTTTTACATGATGGCAAAATAATAGTAGTAGTTGCAAATGGCACATAATCAAGGAAAAAAACAAAAATCCTGGCAAGGTACTATAAGAATGGTAGCAGGAAGGATAAGATGAAAACGAGCTGAGGCTTGCGGAAAAAAATGCTGCATGTAACAAAAAAATTTTGAAAGAGTATGTTTCGGTGCAAAAAGAACGAGGAGGAGAACGGCCAGCAGTTGGTGAGAATGCTGTAATATTTGAGAGATGACATAGAGAAAATGGAACTAACTATTCAACGGCTGTTTGGCTTCCAATTTCTCTGTCAAGTAGAAAGATTTCCAGACTGGAAAGGGAACAACAAAACCACTTTGAGAAGGTCTAAAAATCAAAGATCAGTGAGGAAAGAATTAAGGGAGCAGCTAGCTTCTCGAAATGAGTTCAAATCACCTGTCTAGGTCAATTACAACCCAGAGTACCAGAAAAACTTAGGGATATGATCAAGGAATTGTTGACAAGGATCATGAAATTACAAGAGCACAAGAAGGAAAATAGAAGACACCATATGGGCAAACCCAGCACTTTTCTTTTTTTTTTTTTTTTTTTTAATTTTATTTGCATAACATATGTGTGGGTAATTCTTCAACAATAACCCTTACATAGCTTTCCGTTACAAATTTTCCCCCCAACTCCCCACCCCTCCCCTAGATGGCAGGATATCCACTACATGTTAATTTTGTTAAAATATTGGCAAATCGAATATATGTATACATATTTCCAAACTTATCATTGGTGTGTAAGAAAAATCTTATCTACACAAACGATATATCAGATAAAGGAAACACAATGTAAGCAAACATCAATCAAGGAGTATGAGAATGTTATGTTGTGGTCCACATTTCACATCCCTCTCTCTGGGTGTATATGGCTTTCTTCAGTGAACAATTGGAGGTGGTTTGAAACATATCATTGTTGAAGAGAGCCATGTCCATCAGAATTGATCGTCATATAGTACTGTTGTTGCCGTGTATAATGATCTCCTGGTTCTGCTCATTTCACTCAGCATCAGTTCATGTAAGTCTCTCCAGGCCTCTCTGAAATCATCTTGCTGGTCATTTCTTACAGAACAATAATATTCCATAACATTCATATACCATAATTTATTCAGCCATTCTCCAATTGAAGGGCATCTATTCAATTTCCAGTTTCTAGCCACTACAAAAAGGGCTGCCACAAACATTCTTGCACATGTGGGGCCTTTTCCTTCCTTTATGATTTCTTTGGGATATAAGCCCAATAGAAATGCTGCTGGGTCAAAGGGTATGCACAGTTTGATAACTTTTTGAGCATAGCTCCAAATTGTTCTCCAGAATGGCTGTATCCGTTCACAGCTCCACCAACAATGCATCAGTGTCCCAGCCCTCCCGCAACCCCTCCAACATTCATCATTAACTTTTCCTGTCATTTTAGCCAATCTGACAGGTGTGAAGTAAACCCAGCACTTTTCAAAGAAGAAAAGTAAATTCTGTACACCAATGATACCAAGCTTCAAAAGAAATAGGAGCCACTAAATATCTATTATATAGGCTGCACATTGGCTTAAAAACATATCAACATTATCTATATTCACTGTATTTTATTTATCTTGACATTTTTCCCAATAACATTTTAATCTGATTTGATCTAGACTTAAGAATGTTAGCAGTGTGGGAAGATGGATTAGTAAATTTCTAGAACTGACTTGTTGGGTTTTTTAATTTTAAAATTTAAAATTTTTCCTTTTTTTGTCTTAAAATATTTGTTAAATGGGATGGTTCTTTAGGAGAGGAAAGAAGGGATACTGGAGGAAATTTTGGTAATTTTTTTTAAAGACCAATAAATTTTGTGAGAAAAGCAAAAAAATTCTGGAACTAATGGGCAGGGTTTTACATTTACAATGAACATTTACAAAGCAAAAAGGCTGATTACTGGGAACGGGCTTAAGTTCATAGAGTATACTAGACCAAGTGTTCTTAAATTGGAATCCATGAATCTCTAAGGGATCTGGAGAGATTTCAGGAGATTCATGAACTTGAATTGGAAAAGTAATTGAAATTTAACATTTCTTTCATTTTAAAACATTATTCTGAGTTCACAGGCTTCAACAAAACTGCCAGAGGATCTATGTAATACAAATACATTAAACACCTGTACTAAAATCTAATTGCCTTTTCTAAGTTAATAGTTGAAGAAAAATTGCAAAGACAACATATCTTAATCAGCTGTGAATGACTTAGCTATTCTCAGCAAGACAATGATCCAAGATAACTCGGAAATGAAAAATGCTATCCATCCCC
>JAJPUD010000534.1:284422-301922 GCA_023553655.1 Myrmecobius fasciatus | reverse complement strand
TTTCAATAGGGAAAGTGGCTCAAGAGTGGGACCAACCACTTCACTTCCCTGGAGAGCACGTGACCTCCCCTTTTGGGAAATAGGGATGAGAACTTCATGAGGTCCCCTGAGTCTTGGTTAATTCATATCAGCAAATTGCTTTGAGATTCTGGGATGAAAGGAGCTACTTTTCTTATTATGTAATGCTGGCATTATATAATATTAGATTCCATATCTATATATGTAATTACATCTCCCTCTATAATATAGGATGGCCCAATTAAGTCAGGCCACTGGTAGCATAATCAGGCCTATTTTAAATGGGGACCTGTATCTGAGACACAAAAACAGCTTTCTACTGCAAAACATCATTATATATTGTTCTCTTATAATGATCAGGATACAGCATTATATCCTATTATAATTATCAATATATGACAGCATTCTAAATCCTAAAGTATCACAATGTGAGTTGTTATGGCTCCTATGGTTGGTACTCAACGACCCTTGTTAACATCCTCTGAAGATTTTTTTTTTCCTTCTGCAATCCAGACTTTTTCCTAACAACCCTCCTTAAAGACTCAGTTCCTCATCTTTCTTCCCCCCAACTCCCAACATGCAAGCATGATTTTCTTTCCATTCTATAAATTATGAACCCCTATTTACTCCCTTCACCATTATTTATCAAATACTATCTTTTAGCAGCTCCTTTACCCCCAAAAAACCCTTAATGCCCCCTCACAGGCTTTCCTCACTTTGGCTCCCTAGATCTTTGGGCTCAACCCCACAAGACCTGAACTATTTAGACTATTCTTTCATTGGGTTCCCATCTCAATCTTACCCCAACTTACTAGAATCCAGAAAAGCCCCCTTGTCCCACCCACAGCAAGAGAATGTTTACTCATTAGAGGCTGTCCCAATCCCTGGTTGTCAAGGAAACTACAGAATTTCCCAGAGAGCCGATTCTGTCTCCTAGCAACCCACCGGAGAATCTCCCATATCCTGCATCTTACACAAGGAAAAAGGAGAACCCTGAAAAATAAGGGTAAGAGTATGATGTTTTTTATTAAAAGCGGCTCTTACTAGGATCCAGAAATATTTCTAGGTTGGATGGATATGCGCCTAACATACTGACTGAAAGGAAAGCTGGGCCCACAGCTCTTTTAAATATTATTTCATTAAACAACCACCACCAAAAAAAAAACCAGTACAAGAAGAAACTAAGTAACGACACCCATATTTTTAGGTGCAGGAAAATGCCAAGGTGCAAGCTCTGAGCCTTCTATTCTAGGCTGGCAGTTAAGAGCCAGAATCCAGCTGATTGCTACAAAATATCGCTACCAATCTGCTGTCCTGCACACACGCGCACACACACACACACACACACACACACACACGAAGACACACGAAATAAAAGAATAGGCACGAGCACCAATGGAGTAAAGGCGGCTCCGTTTCTCCACAAAACCCGGAAAAGGTTGCTCCACACCCCCTCCCCCCTCCCCGAGAAATCCACCAACCCAACCAAGCAACAGTGCTATGGAACCTGGGGTGAAGGGTGGGAGTGATCAGAGATACAAAATGGGGGAGGGTTAGAGGGAAAGGGGAGGACTAGGCAGGCAGGAGGGCGAGGTCTGACCGCTACCACCAGGAAAATGAATTAATCGTTTACTTACGCCGCTACATGTGACTGGGTAATGTGGAGGGCAAGGATCACACCTCGTCCTGCAAAACACACTCATTTTAGTAGGTGGCCTGGGTCGATCCAGTGCGTGCAGGTAGGATGCGGCGGCCAGGGCCCGAGACTGGTCCTAGATGAGGCTGGCCCCCAACTGCAGGCCGGCCGGGCCGGGCTGGATGGCGGAGCCGGCGGCACGGTCCCCACGCGCTGGGCTCTGCAGCCGCGGCCTCTCGCGTATCCTCAGCATCTCCACGGGCGCGGGGCGCTCAGGGTCATGGGCAGCAGCGGCGGCGCCGTGGGGCGCTCAGGGTCATAGGCAGTGGCAGCTGCGGCGAAGCCACGGAGCGCTCGGGGTCTCGGGCTTCGCGGCGGGGGTCCCAGCGCTGCGTGATCGGCCTAACCCGCTTCCCTCCTTCGGCCGCCGAGAGCAGAGGGAGGGAGGAAGGGAGGGAGGAAGAAAGGAAGGGAGGGGCGAGGCTGCAACGGCTTGTCCGCGCCCGGGTCCACTCTGGTTGCAGTGACAGCGCAGCGAAGCTGCCTTGTGCTGCAGTCTCGGGACCTGCCGGGCGACCTCTTTTTTTCCATTCACAAAAAAAAAAAAAAAAAAATCACACCCAGAAACGGCGGCTGCGACGGGTCCGCCCATTGTGCGTCTCCATTGGTGCAGAGGTGGGGGAGGGGAGAGAGAATGGGAGCGAAGAGAGAAAGGGATTGGATACTCCCGCCCACTTCGCTCACCGCTCCCCCCACCCCAACTCCGCCTTCCTCGAGCCTAGGGAGAAACAGCCACCCCCTACCCCCTCTGCTCAGCCTCTAATCACCTGCTTCCCTGAGCGGGTTTCTTGGTTTCAGCTAACCCTCCAGACTCGTCAAGGAGGAGCATCTCACACCTCTTCTATTCTTTACTCTGCTGGGGGCCGAAGGGACGCCCGGACAATTGGACTAACTTTCTCCCTCCTTGCTAAAACCGAGCCCAACTCCTTGTTGAAAGCAGAAGACTCAACAGCTAGGCCTGTGGCTTCCTTCCCCACATGCCATCCCAAACCTTCACCTACGTCTTCCTGGTCTTCTGTTCTCGTTCCCCATCCTTCTCCAGCCCCTCCTCACACTTTCATTTCCCTTATTAACCCTCCCTTTCACGGCATTTCCTTCCTCACCCTAGCCTGAGCCTTCCTCGGTTCATCTCGTAAGGAATACAGAAGGCAAGCCAATCAAATACTTCTCCAAAGGTTCCAAACCTTATGTCATAATTCTTCCCCCCCCCCCCCCGCAGCCCGGTGACGCCATGGACCTGGAATCAAAATGTAAATGTAATTAGACGTTAGTGAAATCCAAGGATGTAATTTATTTTTCCCATTCAAATTGGATCCTCTGAAATCTATCCAAGGGGCTTATAGACCCCAGGCTAAAAATCCCTGGCAACAGTCAATTTCCTAACCCTAATCCTTGTTTTAATAAGTGACTATGAAAGTCTAGTATCTCTAATCTGTGTGGTTTCCCCATTTAAAAAAAATAATAAAACCGTTAGAATTTAAGGACTAGAGGACACTTCCAGGTCAAATAAACCAAATCTTGTCCTCCAGGCAAGGAGGATTATACCTATATTCTCCCAAACTTAAATCCTCTTTCTTAGGAGAATAAAGGAAGCTCAATTGTGATAATAATGTGTTTAGATTTCACATGAACATTCCCATACACACACACACCTGGTATTATCATTACTAAAATAAATAGTACAGCCAAATCCCGACTATCTGACTGCTGATTATCCACAGATTTAAAATTCCGACTAGTAAGCACCTAACCTCGGAAATCACTCCCACACAACAACACATCTACTTTGGGCTTTGTGATGTCATGTATGCTCACATGACTTTAATCCTTACTTCCAAAATACAGGTCTCATCCATTCAGATAAATCCGTCCACCCAAGTAGAAAGAAACTGTCCTTAGTGTCTAAGTGTCTAGTGTCCACTAGTAAACCCTTCCCCCATATCTGTTTTCTGACAACCAGAGTCACCAAGGTCTCAGAAGTTCCTAATGATTCTCTGCGTTCAAGCAATCCCCATGCATCCACTAGAGAGGGTACTTTTCTTGTAAACAGCTAGTTTCCTTCTGGTTCCAGGTACCCCACTGGTTTCCCTCCAGGCTGAAGTCCCAGTCTGTCGGGAAGGGGTGGGGGCAGAACAGGAAGCTAAACCTCCTCCAGAGTCACATAAAAGTACAGTTTAGGAAGCTAGGACTTAAGCTCCCTTAGGTACAGACCTTTAGTTCCCTCCATCAGCCACAGTCCTTGCCAGACTTCAAAATATAATCCAAGGGAAGGGGAGGGTACTGCTGGAGTTTGGAAACAAGAAGGGAAGCCCTGTCCCTTATGGTTTCTGATTTGGTAGAAAGGATGGATTGTTGACAAAATGCAGGTGCTGCCTGAGATTCTTCTCACTTCTACAGGGCCAGCTCAAAGTCAGACCCATGTCCCTCTCGACCAAAAAAAGAAGTTTGATCAGACCTTCCGTTTTCCTGATTTCCAACCTCTGATCTCTTCCTATGGTCAGTTGCTTCTTACAATTCTCAGCTTCTTCACATCACAGTTGTTTTCAATCAGTTCCACCTTACAAGATTTTCCATGTAGAATTCCATACAACACCATTGTGTTGTACCACCATCCCATTTCCCCTTCCCATCCTATCTCATACCCTTCCACGTAAGTCATTCTCTCTGAGTTTGGGTAACCCTTCCAGCATAAATCCCTTCCTTTTTCAATCCCCAGACCACCTCATGCATTTTTCTCAGACACTCTGATCGGATCAGAGAATGTGAGAGCAGAAACCTTAGAGATCATTAGTTCTTCCTTCTTCCTCTAATTTCCAAACAGCCTCCTGATCCCTCCCAGCATCACCTTTAGACTGAGCTCTGCGTCCGCAGCCAAGATGCTACAGGTCTCATCTATGCCCTGTTGCCATGCAGACCAGAAGATGCCTCTGAACCAGCCTCTGAACTTGTCCTCATTCCATACACCCTGCTTTTGGCTGCTGTGACACTTTTTTCACTCCCCAGCCCCAGCCAAGACTGTTCCCTCACCCTTACTCCTCCCCTTCCCTCCCCTTCTGAATTTCAGGACCACATCAAAGGCCAAAGCAAAATCCAACCTAAACAGCAAGAGAATTCAACAACTTAAACAATTCAAACCCAAATTTGACTTGCATTCCTCTCTCCTCAGTGCTCCATAACTTCCATTCCACAGAAGAGCTATTCCAAAAGAACCATATTTTAGCAGAAGCTTCACCTCACCCTGCCTTGCCCGGACACCCAGCACCTCACCTAACCTATAAAGCAGGAGCTTCTATCACCATAGTTAGAGCCACCCCAGCGACCACTGAAAGAACCCTGTTTTTTGTTAGGTTGGATTATTTTCAAAGCCAGGCATGAGAAGGGCTTGTATGGTGGTTTGATTCACCTCCCTTTATTCCTCCCACCCCTTACAAATCTCCTGGCCTCCCTCCTCCCCTTCTCTCTCTTCCCTGCCCTTCCCAAATCTCTACTTGGAATAAAGCTGATGGCTCCATAGGGTAGATCATAATTGCAGTTTATATCCCAAATCCAGCATCATCAGGGCTACAATTTTTGAGTTCCCTTCTCCTCTGGATCACAGAGTAATAATGCCCTACCCCGTGATCTGGCTTATTGGCTCCAGGGGAGCAGAATTTGCCTGGGGCAGCTAGGCAAAAGTTCTTGGCAGCTGAACAGGGTCTCATTCCTGAGTCAGCCCCGCCCCAAACTCTTAATATGTTTATCCAGATCAGAACCCTGCTGTGACTGCAACTTTCAGTACCAGACTTTCTCCTTGAAAAGGGGGCTTTGGGGGGAAACCAGCCTGATGGACTTACCCAGAATCAGTCTCTTCCTATCAAAAAACCTCAGAGAAAGATGTGCAGAAGCAAATCAAGGTAAGACTTGAGCCAAGATTTCATCCTTCCAGTTTCATCCAAAGTGATGCATTGACCATGGGGAACTGTTGGGAGGAAGGAGGAGCATAGATAAAGGATGCTTTTACTTCTCAGCTTGTAGGCATCCTAAGAGGATTCTCAGGGTTTAGATGTCTAGAAAACAGAGCAAAACAAATTTAAGACAAAAGGGGTCAAGTCACCAAATGGAAACATTCTGCTTTCTGTTATCCCAAGTCTCATATTTCCCTAGCTGACTGCAAAATATTCCTTTGAGCAGGAACTATTAACATGTCTATAGATCTAAATATGAGTTTAGGAGCTCCATGACCTTGGATGATGAAAAATCACATTTTTATTTTCACTAACCGATTACTAAAACTTAGTTTTTTCCATCAATCATGATTTTTAAGTTTTTGGTTTTTGGGTTTGTTTGTTTGTTTGTTTGTTTTTTAGAAAAGGTGTATAGGTTTCATCAGACTACACAAGGGTACAAAAAAAAATTGCCTGCTTCCAGTTTCAATGATCTTGTGATGAAGAGAGCCATCTACATCCAGAGAGAGGGCTGTGGGAACTGAGTGTGGATCATAATATAACATTCTCACTCTTTTTGTTGTTGCTCATTCACATTTTGTTTTCTTAATCACATTCTTTCCTTTTTGATCTGATCTTGTGCAGCAAGCTAATTGTACAAATTTGTTTATATATATTGGATTATTTGCCATCTAGGGGAGGGAGAGGGGAAAAGGAAGGGAAAATTTGGAACACAGGGCTATGCAAAGGTCAATGTTGAAAAATTATCCGGGCATATGAGTTGAAAATAAAAAGCTTTAATAAAAAAAAAACTGCCTGCTTTAGATTATGATACTATCACTACATCCCAACTGTGTACCCATGCCAACCTTGAGAATGACTATCAGATTAAGTAAAAAATGTGGGTTGTTTTGTTGTTCTGGTCACTCTTCAGGGATAGTCCTAAGTATAGACTCATCTAAATTGTACCTTGAAAATTGGGCTGCTCGAACCAGGAGATCATTATACATGGCAACAACAATACTATATGACGATCAATTCTGATGGACATGGCTCTCTTCAACAATGAAATGTTCCAAACCAGTTCCAATTGTTCACTGTAGAAAGTCATATACATCCAGAGAGAGGGATATGAAATGTGGACCACAACATAACATTTTCATGCTCTCTATTGATGTTTACTTGCAGTGTGTTTCCTTTCTCTGATTTTTTTTTCTTGTAGATAGGATTTTTCTTGCACAACAATTTTAAGTGTGGAAATATGTATACATATATTCGATTTGTCAAGTATTTTAACATAATTAACATGTAGTGGACATCCTGCCATCTAGGGGAGGGATGGGGACTGGGGGTAAAATTTGTAACAGAAAGCTTTGTAAAGATCAATGCTGAAGAACTACCCATACATATATTATGCAAATAAAAATTTTAAAAAAAGAAAGAAAATTGGGCTGCTCAGCAGCTAAAATATAATAGTCTGACCAGAAGTACTTTGGTTACTGCTCCCTCATTTATTACAGAGTTTCCTCTTTGTTCCTTGCTTTCCCACCTACTCTTTCCTCCCTCTCAGCATTTAAATGTGTCCCCTTCTATCTGGCTTTGCAATTACTCTCTTGGAGTCTAGTATCACAGCTTCTGCTCACCTCTGGACATATCCCTGAGCCCTAAGAAAAATTCTCTCTATCTCACTATTTGCAATACCTTTAGGGACAGGAAGAAAAAGAACCAAGTTAAGAAGAGGGGGCCCAGGGGTCTTCTTGGAAATGTCAAGAAAAAACTATATTATTGATCATACAAAGTTCATGTTCTTATGACACTATATAGTTTAGTCTCAAACAAAGCTAATTTGACCCTTTTTCTTTCTTGAACTCTTGAAAACAGAAGTTTAGATGTGTTCTCTAAATTTAACCCTTAGTATAGGTGAAAACACTAACCTCTTAGTAGATACTATAGCACCTGGAAGCTCACTAAAGTTCTGTATTTCCCTGTAGGCAAATTTGCCATCCATTGGCACCCTCCCCTGTCCCAAAGAACCTAAGGTTCATGGCACTCCAATCCTCAGAGCCAGCTGCTAACAAAGGAAGAGTTACTGCCTATTCACACCCCTGGCAAGAATGGATAAGATTTTGGCCTGCCCTTTTAATGAATAACTGTAAACTTCGAGGAATCTACAGGATTAGGGTAGGAAAATGCCAATCTCCTAGTCCAGAGGTTAATTATACTGTCATGTCTTCACAAAGAGAGCAGCTCCAGTCCTAGGTCTTCTCCTATGTAGTCTGCCAGCTCAGGAAATTGGAAATAGATAGGATCGGGCAACAAAGGGAATCTGAGGCTGAATCAAAACTGTTTTGAGCTTCCATGGTCTCCATACTCAGGAAACTCCTGTTATAGAGAGAAAGGGAGTGAGTTGGTGCTGGAAGATGATGGAGAGTGAGTGAACACATGTTAATTTATTCTGAAAAATAATCAAGCCAATTAGGTGGAAGTATACTGCTTAGGTCCAAAACCAGGAATTCCTGCATTCCTAGCTTAGGATCCTTGAACAAGAAAACCTCCCTTAGTAGGTAGGACTCTTAAGAAAAGCAGCCATACAGCACTGGTCGAGAGGGCTAGGAATGTGGACCAGGAATGAGCAACTCTATTTTCTATTTTTTTTCCCTTTTTCCAGACAATCCTTCATACAAACTGTCAGAATAATCTTCCTAAGGCATAGATCTATTCATATTACTCATCTGTTCTGGAAATGGATGTCTAGTAGCCATCTTAAATTCAACAGGTTTAAAATGAACTCATCTTTCCCCTTAAACCTTGTCTTGCCCTTTCTCTACAATCTCTACTCTTGATGGAGGATACCATCTTCCACCTGGGCCTTTAGGCTCACAATAAAGGTATCATTCTCACTATGCTTCTCCCTCTCATATCCAATCTGGTACCAAGAAGGCTCACTAAACTTTACCTTTTGCAACTTTAGCTTTGCAACATCCCTTAAATATGCCCTTTTCTCTTCTTTGACACTGCTTTGGTGCAGACCCTCATCACTTCATGCCTGGATTATCGAGGTAGGCTATTGATGGGTCTTACCTGCCTCAAGTCTTTGCCCATTTCAATCCATCCTCCATTCAAACACAAAAGTGATTTTCCTAAAGCACCGATAGGTCCATGTTATCTCCCCCTTCCCCCTCCCCCCAAATATATTTCAATTGCTCTCTACCAAATGCCAGAATCAAACACAAAATTTTTTGACATTCAAAGCCTTTCAAAACCCAGATTCTCCCACCCTACTCCAAACTTTTCCTTTCACTCAATGACACTGCATTTCTTACTGTTAGGAGGAATAAGACATTCCATCCCTGAGCCCTCTTCGAGGCCTACTGGCTTCCTTTCAGCCTCAATTAAACTTCTTTTCTCAACTTCTAATTCTAGTGGTTCCCTCTTCTAATTATTTCCTATTCATGCAGTATTTAACTTGTTTGTACTCATTCATTTATTTGCTTGTGGACTCTTCCATCAGACTCCTTGAGGGCATGGATTGCCTTTTACCTTTTTTTTTTCTCCCTCCCCCTTACCACTCTCCCCACCCCATCAATTTCAATTATCAATTATCAAATTATCAATCAATTATCAAAGTTGGGCAAATAGGTGGTGCTTAATGACTTTATTTACTGACTGCTCAAAAGCCTTCAGGACTTCCTGATGTCTCTAAAATAAAACAAAAACTCCTTAGGCTGGTATTTAAAGCCCTCATAATCTCTCTTCAATCTACATTTCTGCTATATTTTACTTAACTTCCTATCACACATCCTACTAGTCAAACTAGCTATTCTTCAAACCAGACTTTGCATCTCTCAAATCTGCCATATCTTCTACTTCCACACTCCTTATCTATCCTCCTCCTTTTCAGGTGATACCTTACTTTTCTTCAAAGGTTTCTTCAGAAACTTAGCTCATTGGTTATATTTTCTTGTAGTATTCTCTGAACCACTAAGCTAAAAAAGGTTTTATCCTTTCTCCTTTACCCTCATAATCCCTTTATTTATTGACATTGACTTCCTTCAGGCTTCGGAAAGGCATATTCAGGGAACATGTGAAATATCTGAATTGTTTACTAAGTAGACTCCGCATAATTCACCAGCCTATTGACCTGGTCAATTTCTCACTAATACAAATAATATTTATCTCTGACTACCAAAGACCATCCAACCTGTAATTATCCAGACTGTACTTCCATTCCCAAAGCCATACTTTTCCAGTGGTTCTAAGCAGTTTGAATTAATCCTCCTTTGGCGGGGAGAAATTAATCTAGCCAATGAAATGAAATAGGCAGCTAGATAGCACAGTAGAAGATAGAGTATTAGACCTGACCTAATATCCGGCCTCAGATGCTTAGTAACTGTGTGACTCTGAGAAAGTCACTTAACTCAATTTATAACATAGGGATAATAATTGCACCTGCTTCCCAGAGTTGTGAGGATCAAATGAGATAATTATTTTAAAAAGTACTTAGCACAGTGTCTGGCACATAGAAGGTACTCAATAAATGCTTATTACCTTCCCAATTGTTTCTCATTATTTTAAAGTTCATTTTTAAAATTAAATTCTAAATTATTTCAGCCCCTCCCACACCCAATTTCTGTGAACTTTCTCTTCCTCAGTGGCTTCTGTTCCTTTCTCTTCCTTCACCATTCTCTCACATGATGAAATGGCCTTTTTACCTCCAATCATTTTCAGTTGTGTCCAACTCTTTGTGATCCTATTTTGGCAAAGATAATGCAATGATTTGCCATCTCTTTCTACAGCTCATTTTATAGATGAGGAAACTGAAGCAAATAAGGTTAAGTGACTTGCCCAGGATCACACAACTAATAGCTGTCTGAGATCACATTTGAACTCAAGAAGAGTTCAACTTCAGGCCTACCACTCTATGCACTGTGCCACTTAGCTGCCCCTAATTTTCCCTAACTCCTCTTAATGTCAGTGGTTTTCTTCTTTTAATTATTTATTTATCATCTTGTATATCACATTGTATGTTATTTTCTCTATTAGATTATAGATTCCTTGATGGCAGGGCTGTCTTTTTGTATCTCCAGGGCTAAGTACTGTACCTGGCATATAGCAGCCACTTAATAAGTATTTATTGAATGAATGATTTAACCCCCACAATAACCCTGCAAGATATCTTAAAATGCTAAAATACAAAATCTGTTCATAAGCCTGCATCATCTCACTTGGGCTCCCCTCTCTGTTCATGATCCCCCGAATTTACAAAATTCAGACACTTATTATGCAGTGATTACCTAGTATGTTAGACATAGAATAAAGTGTGTGGAGGGTGAATGAAAAAGAAGGCATGTGCTTTCAAATGTCTTCTCTATCTTCTCCTAGTTTTCATTGCTGATCATCCAATATGGTAGGGGAGGAGAAAAGGGAGGAAAGGAAGGAAAGGAGGAAAGAAGGAAAAAAAGGAAGGGAAGAAAAGAAAAAAAGAAAAAAGAAGCAAAGAATAAAGGGAGGAAGGAGGAAAGAAAAGGAAAAGAAGCAAAGGAAAAAAGGAAACAAAATTAAACACTTAATATGTGCAAGGCACTATGCTAAGTGACTTACAAATATTCTCATTTAATCTTTTCAATAATATCCTGGGAGGTAAATGCTATTATTATTATTATTATTATTATCCCCATTTTACAATTGAGGAAACTAAGGAAATCACAGGTTAAGTAACTTGCCCAGGATAACATAGTTAAAAAGTGACTGATGCCAGTCCAGTGCTCTCTCCCTAATGGTAAAAGGAAGGATGATGGTAAGGGTTATACAGACCTGATTAGAGTTATGGTCCAGAAACAAGGGAAAGTAGGGAAGATAGGGAGGTCGATTCCCTCACTTACCTCCCTGGTAGAATTCATAATCGCTAGAAGTCTCAGCAACTGTAGATTTTTTACTTTTGGCTCTTTACTTTTCTTCTAGCTTCAGGACCTCCTCCACTGCACTGTCATCTAGTTGTTTCTTCTCCAAAGTGCCCCGATTTCAAGGCAGTACTGGATATGGATATGGTCTCATGTAGTTCTTGTCACTCCCCACATTTGAGCCTGGAAAGAGTAACCATTTTCAAAGATACAGCTCTAGCTGGCTTGCACCATCTTCAAGGAAGTGTAAAAACTGGAACTTCAAAATCAATGGAAGAGAAGAAAATAATCATGGATGCTTAAATATATAGATCACAGGGACTTGTGACCTACAAATGAAAATTCACTCAGACTCCTTAGTAAGGGGAAGGAAACTACCTACCAAGTTCTCCCACACCAGGATCAATGGATATAGGTAAGTCTCACTATCTAAATAGCATCCCTACGACTTAATAAGGTTTACATTCTGTTTACATTCCTACATGGGTGGATGGTACTTGTAACTCATTAGAACATTCTCATTATTGTGGCATTTAGAAGGAGCATATATAGATAGAGAGCATGAGTATGAGTTGAATATGAAGGGATAATTTTTTTTAAAAGATGAAATTAAGGGATAGGAGAGGAATATACTGGGAGAAAGGGAAAGGGAGAAGTGGAATGGTGCAAAAAAGAGGCAAGGAAAAGCTTTTACAATGGAGGGGGAAGAGGGAGAGGAGAGAAGAAGAGAATGAACCTTACTCTCATAAGAACTGACTCAAAGAGGAAATAACATACCTACTCAATATGAGTATAGAAAGCTATCTTACCCTGCAGGAACATAGGGGAATGGGATATGGGAAGGGAAGGGAGTAAAAGAGAAGGCATATTGGGGGAGGGAGTGCTCAATACCAAAACACATTTGAGAAGGGACAAGGTAAAGGGAGAGAATAAATGGAGGGAAATAAAATTAGCTTTAGTAATTGTAGAAAGAATTTCGAAGCAAGTTTCTCTGATAATGCCTCATTTTTGAAAGCAGGAACTGAGTCAAATTTATAAAAAAAATAAGAACCATGCCCAATTGATAAATATGATCAGATAAATAAATTTATGCCTATTCTTTGACCTAACAATACCACTACTAGGCATGAATACCAAAAGATAGGTCATGATCTATGTATGAAAAAATATTCATAGCAGCTCTCTTCTCAAGGCCAAAAATTGGAAATTGAGGGGATATCCATCAACTGGGGAATGGTTCAATAAACTCTGGTATATATTTGTGATGGAATATTATTGTTTTATGGGAAATGATGAGCAAGATGCTCTCAGGAAAAAAAAATCACCTGGAAAGTCCTCCATGAACTCAAGCAAAGTGAAATGTGCTGTATACAAAGTAATAGCAATGTTCTGGGATAATCAGCTGTAAATGACTTTGCTATTCTCAGCACCACAATCATCCATGACTATTCTGAGAGACTTATGATAAAAAAAAATCTTATCCATACACAGAGAAGGAACTGATTGAAGCATTCTCTCTTCAATCTTTTTTTTTTAACTTAGTTTTTTTTTTGAAGGTTTTTATTTTCATTAGGGTAGGAGAGTTACATTTTCTTTCACAACTTGACTTTTATGGAAATGTTTTGCATAACTTCACATGTGGTTTCTTAATTGTGGATGAGGATAAGAAAGAGAACCTTGAACTCAAATTTTAAAAAACAAATGTAAAAAAATTGTTTTGAATGTAACTGAGAAAAAATATTCAATAAATTATATATTCCCCTCAAAATTGCCCCCTTTTCTAAAGAAAAGAAAATAGCATCCTTAGGCCCTAGGAGAAAAGTAATTCATAGAGAATCGGAGATTGGTCTGGGAAGATACTTTTATCTTTCCCAACCCCCACCCCTAGCTCAAGGGGAATGTAAGCTTATTTAGTAGTTTTGTCATTTGTAGCTTTGAATTTCCAGAGGTTAATAAAAAACTTTATCCAAGAAACCCATAGTAGGAGCTTCTTGTTAGGTAATTTCAGTCTTGACTTCTTGTGATCCCATTTGGATTTTGCTTGGCAAAGATACAGAAGTGGTTTGCCATTTCCTTCTCTAATTTATTTTACAAATAAGGAACTGAAACAACTAAGCTAAGTGACTATATTCCAGGATCACAAAATTAGTGTCTGAAGTCATATTTGAACTCGGATCTTCTGGACTCCAAGCCCTTCAGGCTATTCACTCAATCCACTACCTCACTTGATGTTTGTTGAACAGAATAGAATGTTGAAGGTATAATTAATTAGTGACTGACCTCAAATGGGCTGGTGAAGTGAGAACTGAGATCCAAGAGATCTTGGGCAATTTATTTAAACTTTTTGGATGGTTTTTAATTATAAATATGGAGAGGGTAGACTTTGGCATTTCAGAAGGCAATTATGAGAATATCTAAGAGGTAAAGAATGCATTATGGTTAGGGGGAATTCTTTTCATTAGGCTAGATACTAAACAAAAATTAGTTTAGTAAAGATGGTGAGGTAAGCTAAAGTAGAAGAGATAAAGTTTGAAGAAAGAGGAGAAGAGAGTAGGCACTAAGGGTGAGAAAGCATTAATAGAAGTCTAATATGAGATGCAATTGTTCAACTGCTCTCTTTCATGGAGAGCCAATAATCTATACCTCTGGGGCATTGTGCCCTAGGAATAGGAAACTGCTATATTAAGATTAACCAAAGTAATTGTGGCTGCTTAGCTAGAAAAGAAAACTGGGTTGGGTTGGGGGAAGTGTTGGCAAATTTCATTTCACCACAAGGAAGAATTTCCTAATCATTAGAAATGTCAGTCTTTACAGTAAGTTGGCTCAAGAGGTATCTCTTGGCTTCTGACAGAAGTTAGATGACCAGTTGCCAAGTATGTTGTTAAAAGGATTCCTCCTGTTCAAATATGGGTTGGACCCTAAAGCTCCTTCCAGCACTGAGATTCTATGAGATATTTCTAGCCCTACCTCCCAAGGGCAGGTAACGTCTGAATTCTTGCCCATATGCAGCCCCCTTAAAGGCCTCAGTAACTTTCCTAAAACTAGTTTTAAAAAAAGATTTGGGGGAGTTTTTGTTAAATCAAGGCAAGTAGGCATGGAAAAGGAGACTAATTAAACTTCAGGAAATTGGAAATCTGACTAGTGTTCTTTTGGTAAAAGGGGAGTAGAAGAGCTTATTGAGTGGAAGTATAAGATGTATAAAAATATAACAATTTGGGAGTTAAGTTCAACAGAATTGATCTTTGTTGTTGTTGTTGTTAAGGCTTTTCAAGTTTCATGCTGCTTGCCCTGGGTGCCACATACAACACTGGAGAAGAAACAGGGCAGAAGACAAGACAATCAGGGTCCAGCTACGACCTGACCAAAGATATGGGATCCAGCCATATCCTAGGAGCTCAGAGGCAAAAAAATCTAAAGAGACGAGGAGCAGAAAGAGACTAAGAGATAGAAGAGAGTAGTTCAAATCCTTTTCCTTATTAATAGATGCCTTACCCTAAGGCCCCATCAATAAGACAGGAAAAATAATACTTCCTCTGTCTGGAGAGAAAAGATAAAATGAGATGCATCTCTTTGTTTAAAATATGTATGTGTATGTATACATATGTGTAAATGTGTAATTTTTTGCAGGACACATTTTTGTATTTAATATAAATGTCTTAACAATGCTTTTTACATTGCTGTTATTTTCCACTGATTCTTCTTCTCCCTATATAATTGTCCTCAGCCTTGTAACAAAGGAGTAAAGTTAGACAAATTATGCTTACAATTTAATACATTTGCTGCTTTTCAGTCATTTTTCAATTGTGTTTAACACTCTGTGACCCCATTTTGGGTTTTTTTTTGGGCAAAGATACTGGAGTGGTTTGCTATTTTCTTCTCCAGCTTATTTGACACAGGAGGAAACTGAGGGAAACAGGGTTAAGTGACTTGCCCAGGATCACACAACTAGCAAGTATCTGAGGCCAGATTTGAACTCTGGTCTTTCTGACTCCAGTGCTCTATCCATTATGCCACCTAGCTGCCCCATGATAATATTAGTTAGCATTTTAAAGTTTGTAAAAGGCTTTATGTTATCTTATTTAATAATCATAAGTGCTATTACTGTCCCCATTTTGCAGAGGAGGAAACACTCTCCAGAGGCCAGAAGACTTGCCTATAGTCACACAACTAATAAATGTCTGAGGTGAAATTTGAACTCAAGAGCTCTATCCATTGCATTGTCACCTAGCTGTGTAGCTTATGTTCCATCTAACGTCCACCATCTCTGTTAAGAATCAGCTCCTCTCCACCTTCACTGGCTTGAAATCATGATCTGTGCTCACTGTAATTGTGACTGTTGGCTGTCTTTATCAGAGGCCAGATGATCTTCCCAGGTCCTTCTAATGTCTCTGTGGCCTCTAAGTCTCATCTTCCTTCCCCTGTCTGTTTTTCAGTGCTGGAAGAGGCATTTGTGTGATCTCATCAAAGCAATAATTAGCAATTTGGGAACCGAGAGTAAGCAAGAATAAAGCATACCTCCAAGCTTTTTTTTTTCCCCAAAGACAAATTCAATTCAGGGTACAGTTGGAAAGAGATCCTGGATATGAAGACAAAAGATACTGGGACACCAGACCCTGTAAGGCAGAAATCTGGGTCTCAATGAAATCATGGGATGCTATTGGGAGAGTGGGTGTGAGGGAGGTCAATGGAGAACTTACTTGAAATGTGGCCATGGAAGGAGAAGGAAGACATGTGCCATACAGTAGCTTGCTAGCCAGGGGCAAGTGGGTAACAAACATTATTTACTATGTGTCAGGCACTGGGCCAAGTTCTGAAGACGCAAATAGAATAAGCAAGAAAAAAAGAGAGATCAAGACTTCTGAGAGGTCAGACTTTGACCTCTAGGAGCTGACATTCTGTGGAGGAAGACACCAAAAAGGAAGTTTAAAAACAGAACCAGGAAAGAAAGTGACCTGCCAGGACATGGTGGCAAAGTCCATAGCAGAAGCAAAGCTCCACTGGGCCAATCCCCAAGGTGGAGGGCACTGGAAAGGGCTCAGAATGGCAGAGGAAGGCCAGCAAAGGGACCTTTGATGATGAGAAGGTGGAAAAACCTGCTGCATCCTGATAGGGAGGACCAGGGGTTTGGGGAAAGAAGTTGGCTGGCATGGGTTTGTTCCCAAAATGAAAGTCCTGGAAAAAACTCATTGGTTAGAAGAGGGGTATCATGGGAGAGATGTTACAGGGTCAGGAAGCCCCAGGTGCCCAGAGAAGCTAAGCTCAATTGTTGTAATGCAGCCGAAGGAATAGAAATATTTGTGCATCTAAAATTCAAGGCAAAGCCTGCTTTAACCCTGCCCTAATTACAGCAGCTAAGTGGCATGTGGATGGAGGGTCACTGGGCCTGGAATCAGGAAGCCCCGAGTTCAAAACACTCCAGTATCTTTGCCAGGAAAATCACAAATGGGGTCATGAAAAGTCAGATGGGACTGAGCATCCAAATTACAGCGGTGATCTCAAAGTTCTGAAAATTATGCTCTCTGTGTTGCCTTACAGTCTACTGGAGGCTTTGCATCTTCACTGTAACTGATATAATTTGATTTCTTATACACACACACATAAAACACAAACACAAGACCTAGAGATTCTGGATAGTAGAATTTTTAGTAAACTTAATTTTTAAAAATGTTATCATAGTTTCCCCCAGTATTCTTTTCCTTCCCTACTCCAGAGAGCCATACCTTATAATAAAAAGCCATTTTTTAATTTTATTTGCATAACATATGTGTGGGTAATTCTTCAACAATAACCCTTACATAGCTTTCTTTTTTTTTCTTTTTTTTAAGCTTTTTATTTGTATGACATGTATATGGGTAGTTTCCCAACATTGATCTTTACAAAGCTTTCCATTACAAATTTTACCCCCAGTCCCCTCCCCTCCCCTAGATGGCAGGAAGTCCACTACATGTTAATAATGTTGAAAT
>JAJPUD010000534.1:225136-273628 GCA_023553655.1 Myrmecobius fasciatus | reverse complement strand
TTTTTTTTTTTTTTTTTTTTTTTTACTAGTGAAGCATTAAACAAATTTAGAGACTGGGAAACTTGGGAAATTGATAGCTTTCCCCAAAAACTCCAAAAGAAATCTCCAGTTACTCCCTCTTGTTTGAAACAATTCCAAATTCAATCAACCTGGTTCTTCACTCCCCTATGCAGAGCTTACATAAATAATGATATGATGAAAAGAACAGTAAACGTCAATGATAGAAGGACACATTGGTAGCAAGTAATTCATGGAAAAAAAGTAAGAGAAGTAGGCCATTGCATGGTTTACTGACCCCTACACAAAAACAAGCTATTGTATGAGTGATTAATAAATGGGCTGAGGGAAATAAGTTCTTGAGAAAAAAAATGTTTCTATTCTAAAAAATCTTATGACCATGTTAAAAAATTAAAAAGCATTGTATAAATCTTGGAATAAGTAAATGTGACATTTTTAGAGAAGCTCATGTTCTGCCAGATATGATATGATGACCACAAGGTACATTTACCTTTAGTTAAAGTTTCACTATTGTTATATTGTTTGATGAATTTACTCTGTACATTCTTTTTTTCTAAGAAGCATTGCACCTGGGGTCCTGGGAATTTCTGGGCCCCAAGAAAATCTTGTAATCCTAGCCAAATAATTGTCCTATCTCTAATGAACCCTAACTTTGCAAGACTATAAAAATCACAAGCTTTCTTTAATAATTTGAACAAGCTTTTGCCAATAAATCGAACTTGATGACCACGCCATAGAGTGTGCTGTCTCTTGTTCCACTTTGCCAACTCCAACCCTCCATTCAAGAACCTAGTTCCCCGTGGAGGCTGGACCTCCGCAATTATTTTTTCTAGATCTGTAAGATAATTTCTTGGGAGTTTGATTGGTATGGCACTAAATAAGTAAATTAGTTTGGGTAATATTGTCATTTTTATTATATTCGCTCGGCCTACCCATGAGCATTTTAAGTTTTTCCAATTGACTAGGTCTGATTTTATTTGTGTGGAAAATGTTTTGTAGTTTAGTTCATATAGTTCCTGACTATCCCTTGGCAGATAAATTCCCAAATAATAAAAAGCCATTTTTAAAGATAAAATAAAGGAAAAAAATTAGTACAACCATCAATATATTCAAAAAGTCTGAAAAGATGTGCAATATGTAAAACCTATGGATGTTCCACCCTTACAAAAAGGGTGGATTAGGAGTGTCTTGTTATATTCTTTCATGCCATGCTTGTTTTTAATAATTCTGCAACATTCACTTTTGATTTTTGGTATGAAGTTCTTTCCATTTATATCAACATAGCTGCTGTGTGTTGTTTTCTTGCTGTTATTTTACTCTGCTTCAGTTTATGTAGATTTTTCCATGCTTCTCTGTATTCATCACATTCATCATTTCTAAAAGCATAGTAAGATTCCATAATTTTATGAACCACAATTTGTTTAGCCATTCCCCATTCAATGAGCATGGATTGTTTTCAGATCTTTGCTATCACAAAAAGTACTTTATTAATAAATAAGTCAGTTGGTAAATATTTGTTAAGAACCTAATATATGCCAGGCATTAAGGCTGTGTTAAATTGGGTATGACTATTAAAAAGTATTCTCATTGCATTTGGAACAGTAGAATAAAGAGTCCTGGAATTGGAGACAGGAGAAGCCTTGATTTAAATCCTAACTTCATACTTAATAGACTCAACATGAATAAATCACTTAAACTCTTTGAGCCTCAGTTTTCTCATCTGCAAAGTGAGGATAATATTGGTTGCTCCTTTTTTACAGGGTCTTAATAGGAAGAATGCCTTTGAGGATCTTACGGCACCATATAAGTGCCAGCCTTTATTTCTCTGCTCTCTTGAGTTGTACCCTAAGTATCTATTGATGTACTTGCCCTAGTCACTGCTCTGATTCACACCCTGGTTCACACTTAGCATCCAAGATGTAAAGAAAGTTGACAATGCTCCATTATTTAAACATCAGATAGGAAGGTGATGGCAATAGTTAATTCCAATGAGCTTCAGAAAATGTTCCTTACCAAGGCCAAAAAAGCTGCTCTGGTGCCCTGGGTGCCTACTTTAAAAATATTGACTGTATCCCACAGATTTTTGTATGTTGTCTCATCATCTTAAATGAAATTATTAGTTGTTTCTATGATTTGTCCTTTGACCCATTCATTATAATTACCTAGTATCTAGTTTTTAATCTATGCTTCCAAGACCCTTTATTGAAGGTAATTTTTATTACATAATGGGGATTAAAATTGTCCCACCCAATGAAAGAGATTTGAGATGGAGCTTTGAGCCAATGGCACTTTAATTAAAGGATCCTTTGTACCCTCTAATAAGGGGGTCAGCAAATCTTCCCCATGATTGGTGATGCCCCCTCCTTCCAGGACACTATTTTTCAGGGCTAGATATTTAGACATTCAAGAACAGCTATATCAAATACAGAATGATTCTACTGATTGACGTGTGACACATATGCTAAAATAACCAAAAGGATATGTTAGCTGGGTCACAAGTTGAATGAAGCAAGGAATATCTCCACTGATGAATGGGTTTCTCCTTAGATTAGGCACAAGAAGATGGTACAAATTATCAGTCAGTGACTTAAGTCACCGGCTCCTGTTGGACAAGAGATTGGTCTGGAGGTACAAAAATATTCTAGGGGACTTTCCATGTAGTTGTCATCTCTGCCATGCTGGGCTTGGTCACCACAACAAGGAAGAACAAGGGTGGAGGCCCCTAATTAACTTCCTGTAATTAAGCAAGTGAACTTAGGTTGTGTAGCTCATAGCTCTGGGGCCTTATACACAGAATTTTGCTATTTGATTCTATCAAATTATTTAATATTGATTGGAATAGAGTAGGGACCAAAAGGAATGATTTCTCAAATTCTCCCCTTTCAATCCACAGAAGACACCAGTTTGTCTTTGGATTCTTATAATCTAAATGCATGGAGACTAATCCTCCAGCCCTCCTGAAGTGCAAGGGTGACATTAGAGAAGAGGGAAAGTGGGCACAAGTTCTACTGATTATGTTTCATTTGATTAAATATTAATTCATACTAAATATACAATGAATGTTCTGAGGTGATGCTCTCACTGACCAAGAACCATGAGGGATAGGTATCTCCCAGCCAAACGTGCCCTACAAGATAAGAAATTAACTGGGGGGAGGCGTGGGGGTGGTGGCAAGGACCATAGGGCATATGTTCAACTGCAACAGCACAAGCATTGTCCACCCTACAACTGGTTCTGGAAATTCTTGAGTTTATGAAAACGATTCAAGCAATTTTGACAAATAGCCATCCTATTATGGTGATGGGAGACCTCTGATACAGTACTCTGGTCCTTTGGAGATCTTTCCTTTTAGGAATACTAGAAGAAGTGGGGCTTCAGAGCAGGTTCTAGTGGATTTATTTCTCTAGTTTACATCATTTGCAGAGCTCCATCTCTGTTAAAAATTTCTTGACAAAATAGATATAAATACAATTCTAGTTTGCTATGACAATAGGTCAGGTAGTGAGAACTGATTCAAATCTTGATGGCACTAATACAAACATCACTAAACAAGAGATTTACTTTTTTAGATTGGAAAATTCAAATAACTGAAATTTTTTTATATTTAGCATAGGTTATTACCAAATCTTATTACAACTACTTATTAAAAACAACTGAAAAAATATAATTCTAGCTATTTTCTTTTAGCTGTTCATCCATTCCCTACTACAGAATTAATAGAACACTTTTTTTTCTAAACTATGATTATCCCCTGATACACAACTGCATTCATTTGGAAGTTGCCAAAACAATTGCAATTGCTAGAAAAAGCTCTGGGATGGGATGCATAAATAAATAGTCATCTCTCAGATTGGCTAAGATGACAGGAAAACATAATGATGAATGTTGGAGGAGTTGTGGGAAAATTGGAACATAATACATTGTTGGTGAAGTTATGAATTGATCCAACCATTTTGGAGAACAACATGGAACTATGCCCAAAGGGCTATAAAATTGCATGCACTTTGATCCACCAGAGTGACTATTGGGTCTGTATCCCAAAGAGATCATAAAAAAGGAAAAAGGATCCACATGTGCAAAAATATTTGTACCAGCCCTTTTTGTAGTGCAAGGAACTGGAAACTGAGTGAATATCCATCAATTGGACAATGGCTGAATAAGTTATGGTATATAAATGCTATGGAATATTGTTTTGTGAGAAACTGTCAACAGGATGATTTCAGAAAGGCCTAGAGAGACTAAGTGAAGTGAGCAGAACCAAGAGAACATTCTACACAGCCACAAGATCATGTGATTATCAACTGTGATGGATGAGGCTCTTTTCAACAATGAGGTGATTCAGGCCAGTTCTGATGGTCTTGTGATGAAGAAAGCCATCTGTACCCAGAGAAAGGAGAGTGGGGACTGAATGTGGATCACAACACAGTATTTTCACTTTTTTGTTTGCTTGCATTTTGTTTTCTTTCTCTTTTTTCCTTTTTGATCTGATTTTTCTTGTGCACCATGATGATTGTGGAAATATGTATAGAAGAATTGCACATGTTTAACATATATTGGATTACTTGCTGTCTAGGGGAAGGGCTGGAGGGAAGAGAGGGAGAAAAAAATTTGGAACACAAGAATTTGCAAAGGTGAATGTTGAAAACTATGCATATGTTTTGAAAATAAAAGTGCTTTATAAAAAATAAAAGGAAAAATGCTTCCTTAACTTCATGTCAATTCCAGGCTAGAGTCATATAGTCAGTTTTATTAACCCAGGCTTAAAAGGTGTAATATTTTCCACTTAAGAGGAAATGTCATACTAGGTAAATCAAGTCAGGAGAACCCTACCTCAACTCATGCCAAGAATTGTTCTCCCTGCTTTCCCCATGAGAATATTACCTGTAATGCATGGGTGTCAACCTCATAGGGTTACTGGCATCTTGAATCATTGGCCTAACCTGGAATGAAACTCAAAATAATATCAAAAAACATTCAAGATATTTAATTTTAACAAGCCATGTTCTTAGGTCAGCTCTGAAGAAGCTTCTTCCTTCTACAGCCACTTCTTGACACAAACTCAATATAAAATAGAGCTATAAGAATTGTTAATATATTAAAAACACACAATTCACCTGAAACTTCAGAGGATTTTAATTGTTGCATCCTGAGGGCCTGAATTGGAAAATTAGTTTGTCTCTCCTAATATTATTAGATAGATGGTTCAAACAATTTTCACATGTAAAATTCTTGATCCAATTTTGAAAATTGTGTCACATCTAATATTATCATGATGAAACAATGTTGAGATAGTCTCTTATAAATTAAATAACCCACCAATTGTAAAACTTCATGTCTCTATTATCTGTGATTGAAATTCAAAATGATTCTTCATTATACCAGTGTATATAACTTAATAAAAATCATAAATATCATTCATTATCTTCTTATTTTTCTTCTTTCTTTTCTTCTTTGCATTCTTTTTCATATTCATCCTTATCAATGGAATTTATTATGTGAGGAGAAAGGCTGGGACATAGCAGTATTCTGTTTAATTTCAGGCACAACTTATAGGCAGAATCAACGCAACTCTGAGGAACCACTTCACACCTCTAAGATTGGCTAGATTACAGGGATAGATAATGATAAAGTTTAGAGAAGATATGAGAAAACTGGAACACTAATTATTGTTGGTGCAGTTGTGAAGTGATTCAGCCATTCTGGAGAACAATTTGAAACTATGGCCAAAGGGCCATCAAACTGTGCATACCCTTTGATCCAGCAGTGTCTCTACTGGACCTGTATCCCAAGGAGATCTTAAAAGAGGGAAAGGGACCCATATATATAGAAATGTTTGTGGCAGCCCTTTTTGTAGTGGCAAGAAACTGGAAATTGAGTGGATACCCATCAGTTGGGGAATTTGCTGAAAAAGTTATGGTATATGAATGCAATAAAATATTATTGTTCTATGAGAAATGAGCAGGCTGATTTCAGAAAAATCTGGAAAGACATGAATTGATAAGTGAAATAAATAGAACCAAAAGAACATTGTAGGGGCAGCTAGGTGGTGCAGTAGATAGAGAATCAGCCCTGAAATCTGGAGGACCTGAATTCAAATGTGACCTCAAAAACTTAACACTTCCTAACTGTGTGACCCTGGGCAAGTCACTTAATCCCAATTGCCTCTGCAAAACAAACAAACAAATAATAATAATAATAATAAAAAACATTGTACAGTAGCAACAAGATTATGTGACTTGGCTCTTTTCAACAATGAATTGATTCAGGCCACTTCCATTAGACTTGTGATGGAGAGACCCATCTGTATCCAGAGAGAACTACAGACACTGAATGTGGATCAAAGCATAACATTTTCATCTTTTCAGTGTTTTTCTTGTTTGATTTTTTTCTCTCTTGTATTTTTTCCCCCTTGATCTGATTTTTCTTGTGCAGCATGATGAATATGGAAATAATGTTTAGAAGAACTGCACATGTTTAACCTATCAGATTGCTTGCTATCTTGGGGAGGGGGAAGAGTAAGAACAGGGAGAAAAATCTGGAACACAAGGTTTTACAAAAGTGAATATTAAAAATACCTTTGCATGTATTTGGGAAGATACTATTTTTTAAAAAGTACAAAAAAAGTAAAAATTAGTCTTTCATAAACTTAAAAAATCACAGGCAGTCAATCATATATCAGAATGTCATGGCCAGATTCAGAATTAACCAGGTGGGAAAATGTTTTATTTACCAAGATGGGAATAAGTCAAGAGATTCCTACCTTCACCTTCACAAGGTTGTTCTCTCAACTTTCCCAGAGACAAACATCCACCTGTGGCAGTCCTCAGACTGCACGGGTACATGACATTTTCCTTGAATGATGAATCAGCAACTTTATGGCGCGTTAAGACCCTTATACCTGGATTCAAGACTTAGAATAATGGAAAAGAAAAATTTCACTAATTATAGCTTAAGGATAGATAATTATTATTTTTCTTATATTACCCTCAAAATTTCTTTTAGAAGTTTTCAACTATCCACAAATTTTATCTATTTGCAATTATCATTCCCCCAACCTTGGTTTGCAGATAAAGCCAAAGGAAGAATATTAGAACATTTCTAGAATACAATGGGATAAGAATGAAATGATATTCTTTAGAAGAGTCTATGTAGGCAAGTGGGTCATATCTGGACACAAATTCCTTTGTGAAAGCTATGGTATCAGAGTGAACTTTGGCTTTAAAACTAGGAAATAGTTCAACCTTGGTTAAGGACTAACTGTAAGTGCTCAAAGAGGGGTGCAAGCTATCAGATGGTCAATGTGACTTGAAGGCAAGTTGATTAAAAGTTACCCAAGTTGGACAAGTAGCTGTCATACAAGTTGCCACTGGGGTGGTATCTCAAGTAATCTACTCTTAATTTAATCTATTATCCCTTTTGAGACATAATAATCTCTTCCCCCATCCCCACTCGTTTTATTACCTAAAAAGTATACCTGGTGATAGTTCTGGAAAGGAGTGGTTTATCTGTCTCAATCACCCAGCCCCAAGAGATTTGTTTAGCCTTGTATTTTTTTTCCCCACTTTTTTTACCAGAAATTCATACACAGTGAATAGTTGGTTCAAAACAATGGCGTTAAAACATACATGAGTTTCCAAATGATCCCAAATGACACCCACCTTACTATTGAAAAATTTCATTTTTCCACTTTGAGTGAGAGAGGCTCTGGTTCCTCAAATAGCAGCACTAAGTTTCATAATATTATGTCAGTAGGGCTTATCCCAAGGAACCTCACAAAGATCTTTTAAGAGGATTTTACCATGTTTTTCTCCCAAGAGTAAGTCATTTATTTTCTAGCTTTTAAAAAATATACTTTAATAATATAAAATAAATATAATGTAACAGTATTCAGGTTGAAAAGAGGAAGAACTTGCTTCAACGGCTTCTCTTAGACTTCTTGTATCTGAAACATCACCAATTATGTGATAAATTAGTTAAATACCTTTCAAACTTACCCATTCATAGACGGTCATTTATTTTGTTACCCTGGCATTTTCATGCTAATCATGGTAGTTTAGGTAGGGCCTAATATTATGTTCTAGTTATTTTCTATGTCTTGAAAGTTGCTTAAAGGGAAAAGGATCCACATGAGGAAAAGTGTAGCAGCCTTTTTTGTAGTGGCAAGGAATTGGAAATTGAATGGATGTACATCGGTTGGGAAATGGCCGAATAATTTATAATATATGAATGTAATGGAATATTATTATTCCATAAAAAATGATGAGCAGAATGATTTCAGAAAAACCTAGAAATATTTATATGAAATAATGCTGAGTGAAGTGAACAGAACCAAGAGAATGTTGTACACAGTAACAAGATTATTGTTGTACACAGTAACAAGATTAATGATCAATTGTGATGGACTTAGCTCATTTCAGTAATGAAGTGATTCAAGGCAATTCCAATAAATTTGGATGGAAAGTGCCATCTGCATCTAGAGACAGAACTTTGGAGACTGAACAATGGATCAAAGCATGATAATTTCACAATTTTTTGGTTGTTTTTTGTTTGCATGGGGTTTTTTTCTTGTATTTTTTCCCTTTTGATCTGATTGATTTGATTTTTCTTACACAGACTGATGAATATGGAAAATATGTTTAAGGGAATTGTGCATGTTTAATCTGTATCCGATTTCTGTCTTGGGGAGGCAGGAGGGAAGAGGGGGTAAAATTTGGAACATAAGGCTTTGCAGAGGTGAATGTTGAAAACTATATTTGCATATATTTGGAAAAAATAAAATACTATTTTTTAAAAAAAATTGTTTAAACCTATTTTTAGTAACACTTTAAAATGTTTTGTCTATAATTTCTCAATTTTGTTAATATTCCATGCCAATTAGAAAAAGTACCTACAAATGGTATAGCATTTTCCTCAATTGTCTTCCCACAAGATCTCAATAGGATAGCACTCATGCTTTACCCAAGACAGGCACTGTGTTAAGCACTTTGCAACTGTGGATTTCTTCCAACAACTCTGGAGTTAGATGTAAATATTTATTATTCCCTTTGTACACACAAGGACTAATTAAATTCTCTAAGTTACTATCATTACAATATTTTCAACCCAATCGATTTTGATTTATTAATTTAATTCTAGTGGCAATAACTAATTGCCATTTTGCACAAAGTTCCATTATTTTTAGTTGGCTTATATTAACAAAAATTCATGGTAACACTCCCAAGTTCCCATTAATTCTTCTTTGTTTCTTTGAGTTATCCAAAGAGTCAAAATAATTCCCTTAAATTTTCTAAATTACTAATCCTTTAACATAACTGTTAAAACCAGAACACAAAGATAATCCTTTCTCTTTCAAACAATTAATTGACATGCTTTTTATGAAACATATTTTGTAGTCTTATATTGATTGGGGAAGGAAGAAATGCAACTCTCAAAGGAGTATTGCTTAAGAATATTTCTAAATCTTTTCTATTTTAATGGGTTATTAGGAAGGATATTCAACCTTCTGTGAAATTTCCTGTTCAAAACTCCAAAATCCTTTATTTTCAAATCCTGAATTTATGCTTTCAGTGCAAACTCCAACTTTCTTTACCCATTACTCACCCTTAACTATTCTTATTTCCTTACGTCACACTAATCTTTCTTCTACCTACTTAATTTAATTTCTCTAATAAACTTTTTTTTTGGTTCTTTGATAGTTACAAATGCAGAGTTCATACCAATTCCTGTAAGAGTTTTTGGACAATTAGAATTAGTTACAAACACATAGTTTTTGTTGTCCTTGTTTTTTTGTTTTGTAAGTGATAGGCAAATAGATTAAAAAAACAACTCACTCACCACAAGTTCCTCATTTTAGGGTATCACAGCTTTTAGCAAGCAAGATGACTTTAGAGAAGAAATTATGTAGCTCCTAAGAATTAACCTGTTTTGTACTAGAAAAGCATTCACCCAACTATTTTGGCAATGTCCAAGGGATTGGCCAAACCTAACTATGGCACAGTAATATGACGGGAATTGCACTACTGGAAAACTATCTGATATTTCTGAAGGGCTCAGGGTACAATTTTTTCTCAATTTTCTTTCAAATCATTCACAAATACATTTTATTTGTTTAAAATAATTTTGTAAGTTCTTATTTTCCCTCTCAAAATTTCAGTATTTTACACCTTTATAAACCATAAGCTCAATTTAATTTAATATTTTCTAATCTGGGCACCCTTTATTAGGCATGCACTTAATTTATTTCTATATCTCTTTTATATATATTCTAGTTTAATTCTTTTCAATAATTTTTTCTCTACCTTACTATAGCATTATTTTAAAATTTGAACTTATTTTCACTAATCTATTGATTTTAACATGTTTATTGTGTTTCTAATTCTAAATTCCATGCTTTGGCCAAAACAATCCCCTAAATTCTTTGTATTTTCAAACCAAACTTTACACAGCTTTACACAGATCTTTCTTTAGTCATCCTCTGAAAGGCAATCCATCCCTATTCTAACTTGTATCTTGTAGAATACATTTCTCTTCTTATGCTTGACCCCATCTTTCTTGCAGATGTTCTGACCAGGAATGGCATTTTTTGGGGGAAGGGGAACTTCCCTTGAATGAATTGGGCTAGATTCCTGGAAGACCAAACTTTTTGGCTTATTACATCTGAGAAGTTTCCCAATTGAAGGTTCTAAAGATGATCTCCTATGAGTCTAAATTAAGAAGCGGAAAGGTGGAGGGAAGGGAAACAATCTCCTATCTGCTTGAGTTCCACCTAAGCTTGCATCTTTCCTACAGCTAACATTCAGGGGCTTATTTTGGCAAATTCTCCAATACTTCCAATTTTAAATTTCTGGCCTTAACCTCTAGGGTTCTAAGATCAGTCAAGTAGGGCTGAAAGGTCCTTTATAAGAGAAGATTCAGCAAAATTTATAGCTACTTTCCTTTAAAACTTCCTGAAAATTAAGCTTTGTCAATAACTTACTTGCTCTCAGAATGTTCTCACTCCTTGACAGTTTATCATTGAAATGAAGAATCTCTCTCCTAAAGCTGTTGGCTGTAGTCCAAATTATTGCTCTTTTAAGGAGGGGTCAGAGCATTCAATTGATCATAGGGACCTATTGAAAAGTTCCTTACCCCTCTGTGATATCCCCCCTCAACCAGATTAAGAGATTTCTCTACTGATGACAAAAATGGTTAAATTATTCCTTGTTAAAAGAATTTGAAAGCAAAAAAAAATCTGTTTTAACCCTGCCAATAGGAAGTTTTAAAAATAGTTAGGTGGCTAGCTGGCTGAAAATGAGGAACTAGCAATTATACTGCTAAATGTCCTTGGTTTTAACAAAATGAAAGTAAGAAAAATGGAAAAAAAGAAAAGAAAAAGGCTATAGTTAAAAAGTTAAAATTATGGTCATGTAATTTTTATAAAAATAGAATTTGAGTGCTCTTGAGCTTATCCAAACAGTCCCTCTTGGTCCAATCAGGGACTTTGATTAAAGAAAATGAATTTAGTATAAATCAAGGCAGACTCACCAATCTTAAAGAGACTTACCTCAAGCTCAGAGAATTTTGGTATAGACAGTGAGGAGAGTCCAGCCTCCCTAGGTTGTTGTCCATGGGAGAAACATCAGCAAAAATTTGACTTGGGGTACATTTCCTTTTTCCTTTCATTGTAGGAGCCAACCAAAAGAGGTTGGGGTCCATGCATTACTGTTTCATATGGGGTGCTTTTAATTTGGGGATCAGAAGTGTCCCAGTGTCCCACCTACAATGAAAGAACTGTGGTAGAGCTCTGAGCCAATGGCACTTCTTTAAAAGATCCATGGTCCTTTCTATGAAAGGAACTGCAGTTCTTCAATCTGAGATGCCCTCTCCTTTCAGGACACTATTTTTATAGGGCTAGGTACCCAGACATTCAAGAACAGCTATAACAAACACAGAATAATTCCATCAATTGACATATGACACATATGCTAAAATATACAAAACAATATGTCCATTGGGTCATGAGTTGGATGAAGCAAGGAATATCTCCACTGACTGAACTGTCATAAGGTAAATGGACTTCTCCTTAGGTTAGCCAGGAGGAGATGGGACAAGCTATCACAGTCAGTGACCTAATCGTTCATAAGATGGTCATATAAGATGGCCATCTGCTCCTGTTGGACAAGAGATTGGTCTGGAGGTACAAAAATGCATTGAGGGACTTTTTATGTAGTCACCTTTACCATGTGGGCTTGGTCACTTTGACAAGGAAAATAAGGGTAGAGGGCCTCTAGTTAATTTCCTATAGTTAAGCAAGAAAACTTAGAATCTGTGGCTCACAGCCCAGGTACTATATACAAAACTTTGATATGAGTCTTCAAATTGATTAATACTAATTGGAATAAAGTAGGGGTCCAAATGAATTATTTCTCATAGCATTATTGTCCCAAAAGGATGCATTTAATATTTCTACTTTTCTGCATTTGTTTGTAAGATTTTTATATTCTAATACAAGGTTAGTTTTTTTTTTGTGAAGTTATCATCTACAGTTGAGAAAAAGTATACTTTTATTTATTCCCATTCAGTATTCTCCAGAAGTTAGATTTATCTTGTGTTAGATTTATTTAGTTCAGAGAAGAGTAAATGGAGGTCCTTAGTTAGTATAGATTTATGATCTATTTTCTTCTGTAATTCACTTTTCTTTCAAAAATTTAGTGCAAAAAATTTCAGAATTGATATTAATTCCTTGTCTTTGGTGCCTTTTAGCAAAATGTAATTTGCCTGACATATCTCTTTTAATTAGGTCTAATTTTGCTTTTATTTTATCTAAGATCCTAATTACTACTCCTGTCTTCTTCACATCAGATGAAGCATAATAAATGCTGCTCCAGCCTTTTAGTTTAACTCCATATATGTCCTATTTGAAGTGTATCTTTTTTTTCTTTGATTCATTATTTTCTTTTTCTTTTTTTTATTAAAGCTTTTTATTTGTATAACATATGTATGGGTAGTTCCCCAACATTGATCTTTACAAAGCTTTCCATTACAAATTTTACCCCCAGTCCCCTCCCCTCCCCTAGATGGCAGGAAGTCCACTACATGTTAATAATGTTGAAATACTTGAGAAGTTATGCAAGAAAAATCCTATCTACAAGAAAAAAAAAGAATCAGAGAAAGGCAACACAATGCAAGCAAATGTCAATAGAGATCATGAAAATGTTACGTTGTGGTCCATATTTCATTTCCCTCTCTCTGGGTGTATATGGTTTTCTTCAGTGAACAATTGGAACTGGTTTGAGATAATTCTTTGTTGCAGAGAGCCATGTCCATCAGAATTGATCATCATGTAATACTGTTGTTGCTGTGTATGATGATCTCCTGATTCTGCTCGTTTCACTCAGCATCAGTTCATGCAAGTCTCTCCAGGCCTCTCTGAAATCGTCCTGCTGGTCGTTTCTTACAGAGCAATAATATTCCATAACATTCATATACCACAATTTATTCAGCCACTCTCCAATTGATGGGCATCCCTTCAGTTTCCAGTTTCTAGCCACTACAAAAAGGGCTGCCACAAACATTCTTGCACATGTGGGGCCCTTTCCCTCCTCTAAGATCTCTTTGGGATATAGGCCCAGTAGAAACACTGCTGGGTCAAAGGGTATGCACAGTTTGACAACTTTTTGAGCATAGCTCCAAATTGCTCTCCAGAATAGTTGGATCCGTTCACAGTTCCACCAACAATGTATTAGTGTCCCAGTTTTCCCACATCCCCTCCAACATTCATTGTTATCTTTTCCTGTCATTTTAGCCAATCTGACAGGTGTGTAGTGGTATCTCAGAGTTGTCTTAATTTGCATTTCTCTGATCAATAGTGATTTGGAGCAACTTTTCATATGACTAGAGATGGTTTTAATTTCATCATCTGAAAATTGTCTGTTCATATCCCTTGACCGAAGTGTATCTTTTATAAACACATTACTATTGAATTCTGGTTTCTAATCCAGTACTATATCCTCTTCTATTTTATGAATGAGTTAATTTTATTCATATTCACAGCACTGATTGTGATTTTCTTCCTCCCTATTCTCTTTTATTCAACCTCTTTTATTATCCTGTCCCTTCTTTAAAACTGTGTTGCTTCTGTCCCCCTTAATCTATTCTTTCTCTAATCACTCCCTATACTTTCTCTGAACATCTTCCTCTCCTACTTCCCTAATGAGAAGGATAAATTTCTATATCCAGTTGTATGTCTATATATTCTTCTCTCTTTGAACCAGTTCAGATGAAAGTGAGATTCAAGCATTTTCTGATCCCCTCCCTAATTTTCTTCTCCATTGTAAAAACTTCCCCTTGCATGCCTTACCTGTATATAACTTGATTGTACATAGTTGTTTAAGGGATGGGGAGGGGAGACAAGCAAACAATTATGTACAAGTAAGCTGTATACAGACACATAGTAAGTGCTTAATAAATGCTTATTGACTGCCAGTTGATTTCATCAATTTAAAGAGATCCACATTGCAAATGGGCAATGAACTGGGATCAGAATTGAAAAAAAAAGGAAGAGAACAGTCTATTGTGTGACACTTTCAACAACCCCAAAAGTCACTTTGAAACAAAAACCTCTTGTTGCTAATAAATACATTTTTGTTATTTTTAATTTTATTCTTTTAAAATTCAATTTATTTGACTTTTATTCTGAATTTTCTCCCTTCTCACACCAAGAAAACAAGCAAAACAAAAATTACTGCAAACATGTATAAACAAGCAAAACAAATTCCTGTTTTCATTATATACTCTCATATATATTTCAATTTACATTCAGGACCTATCACAGAAGTGAGTAGCATATTTCATTATGAATCCTCAGGAATTGTAATTGGTCATTGTGTTTATCAGATTTCCTAAGTCTTTTAAAAAAACAATTTTTTAAAACTTATCATTATTATTATTATTTTGGTGATACTATATGATTGTAAATTTGGAATAAAGAAATCCCAATTTCAGAACACTTGAAATACAAAGGACGTCTCACGGTGGGTAGAAATAAATTATTGCATATTATTTAGGTTGCATGCAAAAGGCAGTGTAAGAGATGGGAAAAAGATAGAGTATATAATTAGAAAGAGTGGTAGCCCGACATTGTTTTCCATATGTGTAATATCTATCAGCTCCCTACCTCCATGGAGGAGTTGATTAGGGTTATCTTTTCAAATTTCTTCATTTCAATCCCATTTGATCACTATAACTTTGTTTCATTTACTTTTACTTTTTGATGTCATTCTTTCCATTTACGTTGTTGCAGATATTGTTTTTATTGTTTTCTAGGCTCTTCTTACTTTAGTCTGCATTAGTTTATGTAAATCTTTTCATGCTTTTCTGTATCACACATTTTTTTTTACAACATACTAACATTCCAATATATGTGAGTACCACAATTTGCTTAACCATTCCCCAGTTGATGGGCATCTACTTTGTTTTTAATTCTTAGTTACCACAAAAGTACTGCTATAAATATTTTTGAGCATATGGAGACTTTTTTTCTTTTGAATGGCTTAATTGGGGGTCTAATTCCCATTTACTTTGTAAAATGGTTTTACCATCACAGCTCCACTAACAATGTATTAGTATGCTTCTTTTCCTATACTCCCTATTGACTGTTGTCATTTATTTTTCATTTTTGCTAACATTCAGGATGTGAAATAAAACCCTAGAGCTAATTTGATTTGCATTTCTCTTAACTAATATATTATTAATAACTAATAAGGTTTGAACCATTTTTTTCATGTGGTTGTGAATACATTGTAATTCTTCTTTTGAGAACTGATTGTTCATATTCTTTGACTATTATCTATTGGGGAATGGCCATTAATTTTATATACACTTATTATTTATATCTCTTGGATACCAAACCTGTATCAGAGAAATTTGATGAAAAGATTTTTTTTTCCATTCAACCATTTTCCTTTTTATCCTAGATGCATTAAGGTTGTCTTTGTAGAAGCTCTTCAATTTTGAGCGATTTCCTCTTTTAAAATTGCCTCTATCTCTTGTTTGATTAAGAATATATTTCTTACCCATAACTGTGAGAGGTACACAATCTGTTTTCTTCTAATTTTTCAATGGGCCTATTTTAGAGTAAGAATAAGAAATAACAAATGTACCCACTTAATGGTGAAAGAACCAGAACACAGACTGTAGCACATTATTTAGATCATTGACCTTTACAGAACATTTCTAGAAGGATATGGGCAATTGTCACACAGCATAAGAAGTCACAGATGGATCTGATGAGTACAGATCCAGTGAAACCTGAAAGTATTATTATTGTTATCTGGACACATAGAACTGAACTGAAGACGTGCTAGTTTCCCATCTGAGGAGCCTTGACCTTTCCTGCTTAACTACTTCCAGTTTACTAGATTTTTGCTTCTTTGGGTATGTAATTTCTCTAGTGTCTTTCTCCATAGAATATAAACTCCTCGAGGAAAGGTGATGTTTCATTTTTGACTTTGTATTCCTACTTAGCACTTATTCATACTTAGCACAGTGCTTAGCATGTAGTAGATGTTTAGGAAATATTTATAACTGATTATAAGAAGAGATTATCAAGCCCTTCCCCTAGAGATCTAGTCCAAATTTTTACACACATCCCAAAATCCATTGAAGAGAAATTCATATAAGACATAATCAGTAAGGAACTTTCTGCCTCTGGAGATTTTTGCTCTGAACTGGGATTCTAAGTCCCCTCCTCCCACATCCCAGGCTCAGGAAAGATGGCAGCCTGAGTCCCCAATCACCATGCCTGGGCAATACCAAGTGCAGAGTGAGAAATTCTGAGGAGGAAGAGCTGCCAGATCACCCCCAAAATAGACTTGCTTTTCCACAGTTTTTCCACGAGGTGTTGGCATCTCTTCAGGGAGAGAAAAAAAAAAAAGAGACAAGGCTGTTAAATAAGGATTATAAAAAGTCCCAAATGCTCCCCACAGGCTATTTATTTAGCTGTACATCCTAGGGAAAGAGTGAAAGACATAGGGGAGGGAGGCCAAGTGCCTAGGATGACCACTCTTCAGAGCAAACACTGGATAGAGGGTTGTAAGAGAAGGACTTCAAAAAAGAGAAAGCCTTTTGTTTCACACTATTAAAACTGGACTCTCCCTCTGAGATCTATCCCCAAAGAGATCCTGGTAAAGTAATTGGACAGATCCCATCATAGGAGAACTTGAAGGACAATGGAAGGAGACAATCATGGACAAAAAAAGAGAAAGTTCCATGTGGGAATGCTACTCTAAGAGTCCCAAGACAAAATTAATCAATCAACCAAAGGAGCCTTGTAAATCTGTAAAAGCTGGAAGAGAATTTATAGATCTGTAGAGCTGGAAGGAATTGTAGAGCTCATGTCATCTAAGATCCCTTAAGGAAGGCAACATGGTATAGGGCAAAGGACATTAAATTTGGAATAATAGGGTTTCAGTTGGGATCCTGCCTCTGCTCTTAATAGCTATGTTACTTTGGTCAACTATTTAACCTAATTGGACCTTTAGTTCTTCTTCTTTATCTATAAAAGGAAGGGCGTTAGAGTAGGTGAATTCTAAGGTCAATTCCAGATCTATATCTGCAGCCAAATATTGTGAGTAGTAGCAGATCCAAGACTGGAGTACAGGTCACCAATAGGACACAAGTATCTTGTTTGTTAAGTTATTTTAGTTGTGTCCAACTCTTCATGACACTAATTGGGGCTTTCTTGGCAGAGATACTGGAATAAGCTTGCCATTTCCTTCTCCAGCTCATTTTTACAGATGGGGAAACTGAAACAAGCAGAGTTCAGTCACATCACAGAGCCAGCAAGTGACTAAGGCTGATTTTGAACTCATGAAAATGAGTCTTTCTGATTCCAGGCCCAGCACTTTCTCTACTGTGCCATCTAGCTGCCTCACATAGAGGCGGTTCAGTGGCTCAAGGCTGTAGCCAATCATAGTTAATTTTGGCCTTTACCATGTGAGTTTGAGGTGAGGAGTAAAAGGACTATTGGCCTGAGGAGGAAAAAAAGGAACAAATAACAACAGAAATACAACAGTACAAAAGCAGGAAAAGAAACTGGTGGTCAGGATGGATGACTTTCACAAAGCAAACTAAACAAATTTTTAAGATATCTCACCAGACGGGTGAGCTAGCTTGGGCTAAGAATACATTAAAACATAAATAACATTACATTTTAAAGCCACTGTTGTTCATCAAACTAGAACATAAGCTAGGATGAATTTGTCATAGGGACCACCTGCCTAAAAGACTTTTGTTTGGTTTGGTTTTATTGAGTTGCAGGGTGGTCTCCATAAGTATGCTTCACTGTATTTAGCTTTAGTCAGCACCATTATTGCTTTTAAACATACTGAGCGGCAGTTATGTGGAGGCTTTGTCAATCATGAACACCAATTTGGGGATGTGGGTTGGTTATCTCATGAAATCCACAAGAATGAGGAATTAAACTAAGAAAGAACTGAAACTGCCTTTATTAGGCAGATCCAACAATGCAAAGTGGATAATATATATATTTTTTAGCTTCCTTTGAAACTACATAACTGAACCTGGGTATCTTTAGAGGAGATTTCTGAATAGAAGAAAACTTGAAAACAGAATGAGGAGGAGGGAGGAAATTAGCAATCTCTTCAAATTATTTTGAGTTTTATTCTTTCATTGAAGGGATCTGGTGACGAATAAGAGTTTTTTTCCCCTCCTCACCCAGATTTTGTTTCTTTTTTGCTTGTTAACTCAATGAAATCATTTTTCTAACTATTCATGTTATATGTTGCCATGGAAATTCTTATGATAGGGTTCAATTTGAGCATAGTAACTTGACTATAAAATAAACAAGAAGGAAAAAAATATTCAAGTTATCCCACAGACTGTGAGGCTAAATGTCAAGTTGAATTCAAGGAAGTCTACCCTGGCCTAATATTTCAGTAAAAAAAGTTTACCAAACTCCCTATAAACTTCATTGCCTAATCTCCTCTTTGAGAAATTACTTACAAGGAATGCTAACAAACAGATTTCCAGGAACTTTCAAAAAGCTATTTAATATGCGCATCCAGGTGGCACATTGGAATAGAGCTCTGGGCCCCAGTCCAAAAAATGAATCTTTCTGAGTTAAAATCTGGCCTCAGTCACTTAGCCCTGTTTACCTCAGTTTCCTTGTCTGTAAAATGGCTTGGAGAAGGAAATGGTAAATCACTATAGTCTCTTTGCCAAGAAAGGGGTCGCAGAGTTGGAGATGACTGAACAATAACAGAAAAATTCTCATCTCTGCCTTTTATCTTTTATCTCTGCCTATAATAATTCCAATAGATAAATCATGTAATCTTATAGACATGAGTGACTTTTTCTCATACAATTCTCCTATTTTACTGATGAGAAAACTGAGGCTCTGAGAAGTAATTAGCCCAGGGTTATATATACAGCTAGGTAGAGGAAGTGCCAGGACTGAAACTTAACTCACAATATAGGGCTCATATAGGTTGTCAAAGTCCAATAAGAAAGACAGCCACTAATCCATCAGAAGGAGCCCTGCTGACTGCATACTGACTTAATTTAAAATGCATATTATCTATGCTTTAATCCATTCTTATTTATTTTGCTAAATATTTTGCAATTTCATTTTAACCTGGTTCTGGCTGCCCTGGGGAGTGTGAATAGCAATGTTTGATACAGCTGCACCGAAGCATTCTGCCTCTAAATGACTAGAAGCCCCCTCAGTAAAGAAGCCATTCCAATCTTTGGTGAGTTAGTGAGGAAGAATACAACTAAAAACATTGAGGGAAGTAATAGGTGGCACATTGTGACCAACATTTTGCCATCCTTTTAAAAGTTGTATCTGACTCTTTGTGACCCCATTGGCAAAGAATCTGAAGTGGCTTGCCATTTCCTTCTCTAATTCATTTTATAGATTAGGAAACTGAGGCAAACGGGGTTAAATGACTTGTCCAAGGTCATACAGTTAGTATGTTTCTGAGGTCACATTTGAACTCAAGATCAGAATTCTCAACTCCAGGCCCGATACTCTATGCACTATAGCACCACCTAGCTGCCTGTGGCCAACATTAGGAAAGGACTAAATGGGTATTCCTAGATTAGGGAATAGCTGAACAAAAACGGGGAATGATGTCAAGTAAAATGGAATATCATTGCCCTGAAAAAAGGGGGGGGAGACAAATATGAAGAATTCAGAGAAGCATGGAAACAAAATGACCTGATTCTGAATGAAGTTGATTAGAACCTAGAGGAGAAAATATACCATGGCTACACTAATAATAATGTAAAATAAATGCAGTGTTAAAAGAAACAGACAAATTGATGTGACTAATTTTAGCCATTGAGAACAGAAAATGAAACACATTTCTCTCTTCTTGCTAGAAAGGTAGGGCTATTGGGACCAAAACATTCCATATTACCAGAAGCAGTCACTGGTAGTTAGTTGTACTTTTAAACTGTTTTTCGTGGTAAAAAGGGAAATGAGAAAGTATTGGGAAATGCTTGCTGTAAAAAGACATCAAAAGACATCAGCAAAGCTTTTGAAAAGGGAACAAGCTGAATCAATAGGACTGCCTATCACTTTCAGGTGGGTAGAAGTATGATTAATCAGCAAGTATTTAGAAGTGTCAATTATGGGTCAGGACTGGTGTTAAGTATTGAAAAAACAAATGCAAAAATAAACACTGCCTCTACTAAGGACTCTTACATTCAGAAATGAAATGTATAGTTAGAAGCATATGCAAACAAATGCAGAGGAATATTGTTGGAGAGGTCATAACAAATGGGGAAATCAAGAAAAGGTCTCTCATACAAGGTGGCACTGGAGCTTTGAAGGAAACAAAGTGAGGATGGAATGAGGAATACATTCCAGGCAAAGACACAGCAAAAGTGATGGAATATTGAACTTCAAGATGGCTAGATTGGCTGGATGGATCCCAGAGTGCGTAAAGAATAGTTTGTATTTATGCCTAGGATAACTGGAAGCACTTAGAATTTAACCTGTGTTTTAGAATGATTATTTGGGCATCTGGCTGATGAATGGATTGGGCAGTGCAGAGAATTGAAGGCAGGGAAAACAATGAGAAGGCTATTGTGATTGTATAGGAGTGAGGGGATAAGGTTCTGAGTGTGGTGACCATGTGGATGGTGAGAAGGGGATGGACAAGGGTTGTGCAGGCAGAATCAACAAAATTTGACATCTAATTAGATCTGGGGCTGGGGGATTCAAAGATGGTTCTGGAGATGGCAGAATAGGTCAGAAAAATTCCAAGCTCTGCAGATTTCCCCCTCCAAACAATTTCCGCCTCAGGGTGAATTTGGACTGCCGAAAAACAAAGAAGAGTTGGGCCAGAATAGGGTCCTTCTGGGATAAATGGAGGGAAGAAAGACTCCAGAGTGGGGTTTAACCAGTGTGATGTGTAAACCCCTCCAGGCTATTTCCATTGAAACAGCATAGAAACAGGGGGCCCTAGAGCGACCTGATTTAGGGAGATAGCCTCAGCCCCAACCACAGGAACTTTCACTGCTGGGACAATTGGGGAGTCAGGGGTCTAAGGCAGGGAAGACTGAGGGAACCTCTGATGATTAGGAACTACAGGCTGAGCTGTGCTTCTGGGACATGGCCCTAGGCAGGAAGGAACCAGCATACCTGGTCAATGCATAAGCAGGGGGACAGGGACCTTGCTGTGGGCACTTGCATGAGGGGAGAGCTTTAGGTTTGGGGTTCAGAGGGGAGACCTGAAGTGAAGCTAGAGATACTTCCACCCCCACCCCAGGATTAGAGGTGGCTACACTAATAAGTCTCATTTTTTTAAAAAAATGGACAGGCAAAGAAGAAAGAGCCTAACCATAGAAAGTTATTACTGGAATAGGAAAAAACAGGTTTCATTTTCAGAGGAGGACAATGAAGTTAAAAAAAAAAGTCTCTTCTATCCCAGGGAGTAATGGCTGCCAGTCCAGAAAGAATTGACAGAACTCAAAAAAGACTTTAAAAATAAAATGAGAGAGATTGAGGAAAAAAACTAATAAATAAACAAACATAAATAAGAGCCATCCAAGAAAAACAAGGAGATTATGAAAAGAAAATCAGCCAACTAGAAAAGGAGATCCAGAATCTTAAAGAAGAAAATAATTCTTTAAAAATTGGGCAAGGAGAAGCCTGTGAAGTTATAAAAGATAAAGAAAAAACAAAACATAATATAAAGAATGAAAAAATAAAAGAGAATGTGAAACATAAGAAAAACCATAAATTTGGAGAAAAGATCAAGAATAGAAAATATAAGAATAATTGGCCTACCTGAATGCTATAACCAAAAAAAGAATCTTGACACAATAATACAAGAAATAATTAAAGAAAATTCTACTGAAGTGATAGAACAAGAGGGGAAAATAGAAACAGAAAAAAAAAATCTATCGATCACTACCTCAAAATGATCATTTTTTTTAAAAAAGCTTTTTTATCTTCAAAATATATGCATAATTTTCAACATTCACCCTTGCAAAAATCTTATGTTCCTATTTTTTTTTCTCCCTTCCTTTCCCTCACTCCCTCCCTTAGATGGCAAGTAATTCAATATATGTCAAACGTACAATTCTTCTATACATATTTCCACAATTATCATGCTGCCCAAGAAAAATCAGATTCCCCCCAAAAAATTAGAAAGAAAACAAAAAAACAAGTAAATAATAACAAAAAAAAGTGAAAATACTATGTTGTGATCCACACTCAGTCCCTACAATATTTAGATGCAGATGTCTCCCTCCATCACAAGACTATTGGAACTGGCTTGAATCACTTCAATGTTGAAAAGAGCTTGGTCCATCAGAATTGATCATCACATAATCTTGTTACTGTGTACAGTGTTCTCCTGGTTCTGCTCACTTCACTCACATCAGTTCATGCAAGTCTCTCCAGGCCATTTCTTACAGAACAATAATATTCCAGAACATTCATATAACATAATTTGTTCAGCCATTCTCCATTTGATGGGCATCCATTCAGTTTCCAGTTTCTTGCCACCACAAAAAGGGCTGCCACAAACATTCTTGCACAGGTGGGTTCTTTTCCCTTTTTTATGCTCTCTTTGAGATGCAGGCTCAGTAGAAATACTGTGGGATCAAAGGGTTTACACAGTTTGATAGCCCTTTGGACATAGATACTCTTCATAGATTGCAGGGACCATGGAATATTTCCACGATTCAGTGTAATAGTGACATTTTCCCTAGGAGGGTTGTTGGGGGCGGGGGTTGTAGAGAGAGATGATGATGTATCATGAGGACTGCAGGGGAAAAATTCTGGTCTCCGGAAAGAATGTTATTGTTAGGGGAAGTGGGCAGGGAGGTATTGTCTGATAAGGCTGGTTCCTGCAGATCCTATAGAGAGGCTGACTACATACTTAGGTAGTTGGTATGTCCTGATAGAGAGACCCACACATGACCCCAATCCCGGCAACCAAAGTAGGCACTGTGCCCATCCTAGCTACTGCTAATGGTCTTGTTATCCCAACCTCAGGCCCAGCTAGTACTCTAGCTTCCTTTGGTCCAAATGAGTTAACTTAAGACCCTAAAAGCTTCTATCTTTTGGGGGTTTTATTCCCTGATTCTGTTCCTGCCTTGAAAGGAACACAAAGGTATGTTCATAATTCACAGTATTCTTTTTTAGGGGTGAGGAAATGGAGATTAAATAACTTGCCTAGAGTCACACAGCTAGTAAGCATTTAAGGCTGGATTTGAACTCAAGACCAGTGCTCTATCCACTGTACCATCTAATTCACATTTTTTTTCATTAAAACTTTTTATTTGCCAAACATATGTATGGGTAGCTGTTACACATCGACCCTTACAAAGCTCTCTGTTACAAAATTTTCCCCCTAGTCCCCACCCCTAGATGGCAGGATATCCACTACATGTTAATTATGTTAAAATACTTGACAAATCGAATATATGTATACATATTTCCACACTTATCATTGTTGTGCAAGAAAAATCGTATCTACAAGAAAAAAATCAGGGAAAGGAAACACAATGCAAGCAAACATCAATCGAGAGCATGAAAATGTTATGTTGTGGTCCACATTTCACATCCCTCTCTCTGGGTGTATATGGCTTCACTGAACAATTGGAACTGGTTTGAAACCTAATTCACATTTTTAAAGAGTTTCTTGGAGCTGAACGGAAAGCTTGGGAGATCATGGGTCCATTATGGACATGAATAACAGGAAAACCAGCTTTGGAGGGTAGAGAGTCAGATTTCTTTTTAGAGATATAGGCTATTGCCATTTACCAGGACAGGAGAAACTACATGGGGATTCTTTCTTTCCTGGAACTGGGGCTGGTAGTGAAGCAATCAGGACACTGAAAGTAAGGGATAGGCAATCAATCAATAGCATTAGCAGATAGAAGCAAGGTGTTATGAGGGAAATAGCCAGGTTGGGGAGGGAACCAAGGGAAAGGGCAAAGCTCTTGGCACAGCTCTGGGTTTGCACACGACTAGCTGTTGCTATGCTAGGTCCTTGACAATGATTTTTCACTTTAATAAAGATTAAACTGGCTGGTGGGGTAGTGACTACAGCTCAATTCAGGACCCTTTTGCCATTTCCTTCTCCCCTTGTGTACAGGGTTTACACAGCAGTGAAAGGCACTAGAATCCAGGCTTATGGTTTCCTATGGTTACAGACCTTGTCCTAGTTCCCTAACATGTGGCCACTTCCTCTCCTCTCCCAATCTCCTACACTTTCCTTTCCCTCCTTCTCCAAACTGGGTCCTTACCTCCATGTCTATGAATGGGATGATAGGAATGAATGGAGGAGCTTTCTCTCAGAGCAGTGAAGGCTAACAGGTTTGTGTGTTAGGGAGAGGAGAAATAAACTTAGGATTTTGCTCTTTTTACTGGTAAGGGAGCTTACCTATTGGTTCTCTGGGGCGCTGGCCTAACTAGCCTATTTCCCTGTCCGGAGGCACCTGAGGCAGCAGAGTGGGAGGAAGATAACATTGGTTTTTAAGGGCCAGGATCCAGAGCACAGCCTAGGATGAGCCCAACAAGCTGGGACCCTGATCACCTGTAGCTAGGGGTGTGATTAGTTGGCCCTGCCCCCTGGGAAGAACATAGCCAGCTCCCTCCCCTCCCTGCCTTTACCATGCTCAGTGACTCCAGCTCCACCATTCTTGATTTTAGGGGACTCTGCTGGGGACAGACAAGAGAGGACTTTTGACTGCTTATGTCCCCAGTTCCCAAAGTGGGGATGTCAAGAGAGCTGTGTTCAGACTGCCCAGCCCTTTTTGACTCTGTCCCAGCTTCTGTCTCTGTGACTCAGATTGACTTGAAATTTCACTCCCGGGCTAGCCTGTTTCTGACGCACATCCTGGGAGGCTGCCCCCACTCTAGGGAACAGAACTTTCCCTCCAGCTCTGTCACCAGGGAGCTATTCTAGTTACCTGACCTGGAGAGGCCTCTGGAACACGGGCTGCTTGATAAGGTGAAAGCCTGCTTTTTCTGTACCCCTGGGAAGCCGGGAAGCCCCACAGGGGGACCTCAGAAAGCAGGCTGCTGGGAAATATTCAGAGCTGCACTTAGTTTGGAAGTAAGCAGCTGAGAGAAAAGGTAATTGCTTTGAATTCCTAGACTTCCCACTGCAGTACTGTGTGTCTTCAGGTGAAATTAAGGCCTCACTTCACCTCTCTGAAAAGTGGGTACCACAGAGATTCTAGGGAACTGAAACATGAATTGTTGAGAGGCAATTTGGTGTAACAGAATATGCTAGACTAGCAATGAACAGAACTGGATTCAAGATTAATTTCTGCCATTGATTTGGGTAAGTCACTTAATTTCTACGAGTCTCAGTTTTCCTGTTTACAAAATGAGATATCATCTGCCATGTCTTCTTCCCAGGGTTTTCAAAAAGGATCAAGTGAACCCGTGGCCTCAATAATTTAGATCTGGCAACACCTCAGGCCAGAAGCAGATTAACATAATAGCAGAGAGAAGAAATGGTCCCAGCATACCCAAGTTTGAGAGTCCCCAAAGCTCATCTTCCATTATAAGTTGAATTATAAATGATGGCTTCCCTTTGGAAGTGAAAACCCCTGGAACTGTGTTGTTTCAGGTCCCCATTTGTGACATCTCTTAAAATCATAAGGCATGGTCAACTGCCTGTTATAGATTAGGGCTGGTATGGAGTAGAAAAGGCAAGAGATATGAAGGAAAATGTATATAAGTGAATCAAACCATCATTCAAGGACCAGCTTATAGGAGCAAAAGATATTCCAGAAGGACAACTTCCAGTTACTGATACATGTTGGTATTTTCTTTAAGACATTCTCTGTAAGAACATCAAAAATCTCTCTTGTCTTTAGTTTCCTCATCTGTTAAATGAGGATGCTAACAGCAGCTATCTTACAGGGTTGTTAAAAGGATCAAATGTAATATCCTATGTAAACTGCTTTTCTTGTAAACCTTAAAGTGCTATTATTATTTATTAGGCAGCTATTAAGTACCAGGAACTGTGTAAATGAATTCAAGAATGACAAGCTACCCCAGTCTCCAGGTCTCAGCCCATTCTCACCCAATATCTTTGGGTTATATACACCTTGAGAGAAAGAGGAAGAAAATCCCCATATAATCCCTGTATCTACTCAATGTCTATGAATTTCATATTGTAATTAACAATCAATTACATGAACTGATGCTGAGTGAAACAAGTAGAAACAGAAAATCAGTATACACAGCAACAGTAAGATTGTGCGACAATCAATTATGACAGACTTGGTTCTTCTCAGTGGTTCAGTGATCCAAGGCAATCCCAATAAATTTTGGATAGAAAATGCCATCCACATCCAGAAAGAGAACTATGGAGACTGAATGTAAATCAATTAATGCTATGTTCACTATTTTTTTCTTTTTCTTCTTTTTTTTTCTTTGTGGTTTTTGCCTTTTGTTCTGATTTTTTTGTTCCCAGGATGATTCATAAGAAGTTGTTTTTTTTTTTTAAAGTATATGTATGACCAAAAATAATTGTTGTTTTTACATGTAATTGGGGAACAGAAATTTTTTTTAAAGTAATCATGGCACTGTCTTCCAATCAGAGGGATATAAGGTATTGATGAGTGGAAGTATCAAGGCTAATTAATTCTTGCAAGATATTGAGATTTCTCAGGGATGAGGTTCCTGGAGCATAATATCCCCAGAAAAAGTCCAAAGAAATCCAAAAGAGTAGAGACACATGGGAAATGAATTATGTATAGATAATACTGTTTTTGCATTATTTATGCTATAGATCTACAAAATATTTATCTATAATTAATCATTCATTTTCATACTACCTTATCAGAGGACCTGTGTAGCAAAGTTCATAGGTAGCTGATAATCAGACTTGAGATGACTAAGTTGCTTCCAGGCCTTCCCAACTATAACATGGATTGAAGCTGATTTTGGCATGGGACAACAAATAGATGAAATTCTATTGCCAGAACTTTTCCCACTTAATTTAAGTGTTCTATCTTGGTTAAAGTGCAAAGAAGGGGATCATAGATCTGCTGTGACATGTCACTTGAATGTGAATGGAGGACAAGATTCTGAGAGCAAGTTTGGCCATGCTAGATGTAGCTGCCATGCTAAGAGAAAGAAATTGAATTTTAAAGTTCTCTGGGTCCCACTCCCTAAATAGGGAAGATAGTAGAGTCCAATTATTTTTTTTCTTTTTTTTTTCTTTATTAAAGCTTTTTATTTGCAAAACATATGTATGGGTAATTCTTCAACATTAATCCTTACAAAGCTTTCTGTTACAAATTTTTTCCCCCTAGTCCCCACCCCTCCCCTAGATGGCAGGAAATACACTACATGTTAACTATGTTAAATACTTGACAAATTGAATATATGTATACATATTTCCACACTTATTGTTGTGCAAAAAAAATCGTATCTACAAGAAAAAAATCAGAGAAAGGAAACACAATGCAAGCAAACATCAAAAGAGAGCATGAAAATGTTATGTTGTGGTCCACATTTCATATCCCTCTCTCTGGGTGTATATGGCTTTCTTCACTGAACAATTTGAACTAATTTGAAACATTTCATTGTTGAAGAGAGCCATGTCCATCAGAATTGATCATCATATAGTATTGTTGTTGCCAGTAGAGTCCAATTATTGAGAAAGGATTGAGAATTAGGAGTGGATTCAGAACTCTGAAATTAGGTTTCCAAAATAGACTACCTTACAATTTTCTTTTACCTACTTTAAAACATGACTTTGCTTAAAGAAATTGTCCCCACCTTTTCAACAGCAAGGTGATTCAGGCCAGTTCCAATGGACTTGTGATGGAGAGAGCCACCAGCACCTAATATAGTAGTTTCACCTTTTTTGTTGATATTTGCTTGCATCTTGTTTTCTTTCTCATTTTTCCCTTTTTTGATCTGATTTTTCTTGTGCAGCATGATAATTGTGGAAATATGTGTAGAAGAACTGCACATATTTAACATATATTGGATTACCTGGCATCTAGGGGAGGGAGTGGAGGGAAGAGAGGGAGAAAAAATTAGGAACACAAGGCTTTGCAAGGATGCACGTAGAAAATTATGCATATATTTGAAAATAAAAAACTTAAAAAAAAAGAAATTGTCCCCATTTGCCCCTAAGTCTCATAGCCTCTTGGTTGGGAATGAGCTAAGGAGCATAGTAAGGGGGTGGACAAGAGCAGGAAACCATCGGGGAAAATGTAAAGATGCAAACAGAGCCCTTGACCTTGATTCCTCACCTTAAGAAAACTTTTGAGGCACTATCTCTTTCTCTAGGGTCCTGTCTGAGACCTTGATTTTAAGTCCTTAATTGTCTGCTACTTAGTTGTCACATTGGAGTCAGGAGAACTCATTTTCCTGAATTCAAATCCAGCTTCAGATACTTACTAGCTGTGTGACTCCGGGCAAGGATCACACAAATGCTTGCCTCAGTTTCTTCATCTGTAAAATGAATCTGGAGAAGGAAATGGCAAACCACTTCATCGTCTATGCCAAAGAATTACATATAACTGAAAAAACTGAACAGATATGGTGCCCCTGCACCTGTACTTTTCTAAGCCTTGGAATGGCATTTTTTCTTTAGAACCCACAGAAGCTGACTATGAGATTTGCCCATGGGTGGCCTCTAGACTGAGGTCTCTTCTTTCAATTGCAAATTCATTCCCAGCTACTCAAGGCGTGGAAGGAATCTATGGAGCCATTTAATTACTTAGATTATTTCTCTTGATGAATATAGCCCAGGGACATGAGGAAATGAAAACAGGAGGATGGGATAGCTCCCATCTTAGAATCTCAGAGCTGGAAATGACCTCAGAAATGATGTAGTCTAATCCCTACTTGTGCAAAAATTTCATCAATAATGCTCTGAGGGGTTCTCATCTGACTTCTTCTTGTAGATCTCTAGTGACAAAGCAGCCAGTTCCATTTTTGAATAAATGTAATTTTTAGCGAAGCCTTCTTAGTTTTAGAGGCTCTTTATCCCACTTTCTGACTCCCACTGACAAGTTGCATCTTCAGGGGGCTGGCTAACTCCATCTTCTCTTAAGGATTTTAGGGTACATACTGCTGAGGTATCTTTCTAATGGCTTCTACTCCTACTGTAGTGTGTTACTCCCTCAATTTCAAACACCTCTTCAATATCAATTAATTAGGGCTAGTTAATGCTTCCACCTTATCATTGATGATGAGACTGGAAAATCAGCAAATTGCCTGGAGAAGTTTATCTATTTTATGCTAATTTTGATGGCATGCTTGCCTAGGCTCTGGATAATGAACAATTTTCTCCCAGTCACCAGAGGAGAGAAGCAGGGCCATGTGCTCACCTCATGCTTTTTAGCATCATATTTTTTTTTAGCGATGTTGCTGGACACCTTCAATGAGGATGAAAATAGCATCAAGGTCAGCTACCACACTGGTGGTAAATTATTTAACTTGAAAAGGCTACAAGTCCAGACTAAAGTGGAAGGAGCATTGGTGCGTGACTTTCTCTTCACACATGATTGTGCACTCAATGCAGCCTCTGAAGCTGAGATACAGCAAAGTATGGATCACTTCTCTGCTGCTTGTACTAATTTTGGTCTACCAATTAACACCAAGAAAATAGAGGTTCTCCACCAGCCAACACAGAGCTGGCTATATGTGGAACCATTAGTTATAGCAAATGGAAAAATGTTGAATGCTGCGGATAAGTTCATTTACTTTAGCAGTATATTTTCCAGGGATGTACATAGAGATGATGAGGTTGACATTGCCAGAGTTAGCTTCGTGTTTGGGAGGCTCTGAAGAAAAGTGGGCGAGAGAAGTATTAGACTGCCTACCAAATCTGAGATCTCCAAAGCCATCACACTGACCTCATTGTATGTCTTTGAAACCTGGACAGTACAGCATCATCCAGGAAACTAAATCTCTTTAATTTGAATTGCTTAGGAAGATTCTCAAGATCACCTGGCAAGTGCTTTCTCAGGCTGAACTGGCAAATGTTCAAATCCAAACTCTACTGCTATCTTACCTCCAGAGAAAGAACTGATATATGGAAGTAGATATTGTGTAATTTTCATTCTTTCTCTCTCTGCCTCTATCTCTCTGTTTCTGTATAGATACATCTACATCTGTCTATACATATCTATCTATCTATCTGTCTACTGTGGGGTTAGGAAAGGGAGGAGACAATTCCAAAATAAAAATATAACCAAAAAAAATTTCTCAAAAAGATCATTAAAAAGAAAAAAAAAACATTAGGGAGGAAAGAACTGGATAAAAGAGGGAGAGGAGGACTAATGATCCTATGGGTTTGTCTCCTACGTAAGGTGATAGGCTACAAACCTGTCCCATGTCTCACTTGTTATGTGTTCTTCAAGAAAGGGGTTACTTGTAAGCTTACCCAACTGTGTCAGAGTCCACCCCCTCTAGTGGTAAAGATAGGGATTAGAAACTAGTGTTTTGTAGGCAGGAAAGAAGTTCAGAGCTCGTACTGGGTGAGCTGTGGGGTTTAAGCCTGCATGGAGGAGAGGAAGACAAGTGTGTCCAGACATAAGACTGAGCTGTCTTTGATCTCACTTCCTCCAAGAGCCCTGCTTAGCCCCAAGGCACACTCTTCTCTGTCCATCTCTCTCTCTCTGTCTCTCTCTGTCTCTCTCTCTGTCTTAGTCCCTCTCTCTCTGTCTCTGTATCTATCTCTAATATATGTATTTTGTTTTCCCTATAACATCAGGGATTACAGATTTATTTGTAGCTGAAAAAGACCTTAGAAGTCAATGAATCCACTTCCTTCACTTTATAGATAAAGAAACTTGAGACTTAAGTGACCTATTTGCCTGTGGTCACAAAGATAATAAATGCCTTGAAGCAAAATTTGGACTCAGGGCCCTCTAATTAGAAGTCTAGTGTTCTATTTTATATATACTTCTTGTCTTCCTAGGCTCAATTATAAAACCTATCACTTTTGTGACCAATTCCTAGCACACAGTAAGCTCTTAATAAATGCTTATGGATTGATTTCCCTCCCTCCTAGAACATGTGGTGTTGAACCCCAACTTGAGTCCTATGTTTTCTGCCCTTCCTGGGTCCCTGAGCTGGCTTAGTTATCTGTGTTTAAGGAAACTGCTAGGGCAGCTATGTGGTACAATAGATAAAACGCTGGGTCAGGAGTCAGGAAGGTCTGAATTCAAGTCTTGCCTATGACATTTACTAACCGTGTGACTCTGGACAAGTCACTTAACCTGTTTGCCTCAGTTTCCCTAATGTTAAAGTTAGGATAATAACAGAACCTACCTTGTAGGATTGTAGTGAGGATTATATGAGATAATATTTGTAAAAAGGACTTAGTACAGTGCTTGGCACATAGTAGGTCCTATATAATGCTTATTCCCTCCCGTTTATAATCTAGTTCTATTTATTTTTCCTTCCCCTTATCCCACTTCTGTTTCTGCCATTGCTCCTGCCTACAACTGCCTTAGTCTCATTATCACCTTGCTTCTTTTCCTTCCTCCCCTTACACCCCAGAAACAGGAGTGTGTTTTCTCAGGATTTATTTATAAATGCTGTCTATAAAGGTCAGGAGAGACCATTATCTGCATCAATAAAAGAAGGACTCGCAACAATAAAACTGCAAATCAGAATATTTACCTGTGATTCAATTCAACAACAGCAAGTGCCTACTATGTGCCAAAATTTTTTTTCAAACAACAGGAAGACAATGAGTAAAAAAAAAAAAAAACAACAAAAAACAAACAAACAAACAAACAAACAAAAAAAAAACCTGAAACACGACTGCCCTCCTGGAGCTTACAGTTTTACCTTATAACTGTATACAAATGAATCAATTAAAACTGAATTCAAGAGAATTTTGAAGAACTTATAAGAGAAAAGAAAACAGGCAGATTAAGCCACACAGGCCTCCCCAGCACCACCACTAGAAAGTTCATGAGATATGTGCATAAAGAAAAGGAGTCCAGTCCAGAATGAGGTGAACCTAAGCTTTCTAATTTAATCTACAATTAAAAGGGCCTCCCAGAGTAGGAAGCTTCTCAATAAGGAAACCAGGATCTGGTGCTACTACCTGGGAAGGAGAGGGATATTCAGGCTCTGTCATCTACAAGGTAATATTTGTTTGTTTGTTTGTTTTTCCTTGAGGGAATTGGGGCTAAGTGACTTGCCCAGGGTCACACAGCTAGGAAGTGTTAATGTCTGAGACCAGATTTAAACTCAGTCCTCCTGACTTCAGGGCTAATGTTCTCTATTCAATTCTGACCACCACCATTGATGATTATTTGCAGTTCTTGAGGGGATCTCAGGGGACCAATTAGGCAATTGGAATAACAACGTGTAAAACTGTTTCCCATGAAAGTTATGAATGTTCACGTGGGTTGTCTAAATGTAGCTTGTGAGAAGAATTGATAGAACTGTGATTCCTGTCTTGAGGGTCACAGGAGAATTTGGCCATAAAGCTGGGTGCTTTTTTCTCCATCTCTGAATGAGGGAACTAGAATAGAATTATATCTAATTCTTCCTAAATGTTGCTGGCATAGAGGCTAAACAGGTTTTTTATTTGTGAAGGTTTTTTGTTTTTTTGTTTTTTAAAAATTTTATCTTATTTTGTTTTGTTTTAGAGGCAATCAGGTTAAATGACTTGCCTAGGGTCACGCAACTATTGAGCATCTGAGTCAAATGTGAACTCAGGTCGGCAGGACTAGTGCTCTATTCACAATGCCACCTAGCTGCCCCTAGAAATTCTATAAGTTCTGAACAAAAGCTGCTTGCTTGGTTGCTATGCTTTAAGGGGGAGAAGGTACCCTCAAGTTTATACTTGTCTGTTTGGACTCTTTCCACCAAACGCAGATTATAGGAAAGACATCACAAATAGTAAGTAGCAAGCAAACTTATTTGTCCAAGCAAAATAGGAATGGCGACTAAACAAGTTATCCAGATTAGATTATACAGAGAAATACAAGAGAGTGAATGAGCCCTTTTGGAGAATGCTAAATAAGTAATCCCCTCTTTCATTGGATCTGAATTGTAAGAATAATTTCTGGGCTTTGATCTCCATATAGGATGCCATGCCAGAATTAAGTGGACTCTCCTCTTTCTCACTTCTCCTCTTGAAGCAGGGAGTTCTTAATCATTTATGTGTTATAGATCCCTTTGGTAGTCTGGTTGAAACTTAATAGATCTCTTCTCAGAATGATGTTTTTTAATGTTTAATGTAAAATACACAGGAAAAATAAAATACAAACCAAGTATATTGAAATAATGTATTTTTTTAAAATGATACCTTTTTATTTATCAAAATACATGCAAAGATAGTTTTCAACATTCACCATTGCAAAATCTTGTGTTCCAAGTTATTTTCCTTTCCTCCCCCCAATCCCACCTCCTCTAGATAGCAAGTAATCTAATATAGGTTAAACATGTAATTCTTCTAAACTTATTCGTACATTTATCATGCTGCACAAGAAAAAAATGATGTAATTTTTTTCTCCATTCAAATTAACAGACACCTTGAAATCTTTCTGTGAATGATTTATGGATCCCAGTTAAAAGACCCTTGCTTTTAAAGGGATCAGTTGTCCTTATCCACAAGACATTTCCCAAGAAATCTTCCATCACTGGCTAAAAGGATAGATTCCAAGATCACATATCACTTAGACAATTCAAAATTCTCCTTCCTCTACACAGGAAGTTGGGGTCACTTTCTACAAACTACATTTTCCATCCATGGCTAAACACACAGATATTTTTGCCATGTGCTTCTGCAGAAAAACTCTCTATCCTTGGGCTGCTACCACCTCTCAAGTTAGGGAAATGGCTATCAGGTCTCTGACTCTTGCTCAGAAAATGAAACATAAAGTCAGAAGGTAATTAGGAACATGAGGTCCAAAAACTCTTCTCTCAAACCAACTAGATAGGTACATGAAGCTTACCATGGACTACTCTTAATCATCATTAATGGTTCTTTGACAGATGATTGCACATGGTGACAGGTTCGTTCCCCCTTAAATGTAAGGCTACTGTGACCTTATTTGTCTTTTCCAGGTCCAAGAGGGAAAGAAAAAAGAAAGATTTAACTGGTCACAGCTCTCTCTTATATACTATGGAAGAGGATGGTTCTTCTAATGTGATTCATCTTTTTGAACCTTAGTCAAACATCCTGAGTTCCCTGTGTCCTATTGGCAAAACACAAATAGACACGTCCATTCTCTGGGGTGGGGGAGGGAGGTAGTCCCTCTGATGCTATCAAACAAAGGTTCACTTGATATAATCTCATCACTCTGATTTCAGAGCCCCTCAAATTTGTCAGACTCTTACTTGACCAACTTGACCCCCTCTCTCTAAAGAATTTCCATACACCTTTTATGGAATTTTGGAGTGACCTGTGAATTGATTTTTTTAAGTTGACAGAAACCATTTATGCTGTTTTATTTGTTTATCTCCTAGGGAGAGAGGAGGAAGGTAATCTAGGAAGGCACTCCAAGCAAAAGGCCTGGATTTAGATGAATGGACTAGTGAACTCTAGGACAGAATGAGTGAATCTCAAATTTTGCCTGGTTCTTTCCTGAGAAGAAGAAATCATTCTTGTTTGAAAAATTTGCAACTGCCACATCTTACTGATACATTATGTCCAGATTGGGTCTCAGGAAACTTGAATGTAGTTTATAATTTATGAAGTTTAGAATCATTTATTCTGAGATTAAGGTAATTACATTTATTTCTAGAGACCTTAACCTGTTGCATTATTTCTGAATTTTTCTATTTTTTTTCCTTTTAAATAAGCCTCAGAAGGCCCACTTTTTACAAAATAAAAATGAGTTTTTTTTAAAGAATATGTAGAGACAGATAATAAAAGGGTAAAGAAGAAATTGGGTACTAGGACCAGGCATTTAGATACTGGGGCACAGGGGTGATTAAGTAGAGTTCTGGGACATAGATCTTTCTGGCTCCTGAGGGAGTTTGGATATCTATGGAGGCTAAAAGACCAGGTGATATATTACTAGTAGCTGGGGCATAGGAATTCAGGGAAGTTTATTAGGAAGCTCAAGATGGAATAAGAGCTTTAGGATGGAAGTCAAGGACCCCAAGGTGGCTGTGAGAGGAAGAAGCGGTACCCTAGAAAGCTGATGTTAGATCAGTGAACTCAGCCTTAAATTTGGGCATCATTTTTACTGGCTTCTCCAGCAGTTCTGGTACAGATGTAAAGCTTCATTCATACCTCCTCAATCTTCAAAACCCAGTTTCTCTCTTGCCTTCTATAGCATTTCTTCTTGTTGCTTTAATCACTCCTTTGGTTCTTTGAATTGTCAGTTTCCCATGTATCTTTGCTGTCTGCCTATAAACATAACAGGGGTCTGGGTGGAAGTCTTTAGACCCCTTTCAGATAGCACTTCTCCACTTGGAGGACATTAGGGAGGTTGTTTTCTGGAGAATTTGGAGGACACATAAGGGAAATGTCCTGGAGAGACTAGAGCAGGTGTAAACATTACATAACTGGTTGCAGCTTGCACTATATATGTGTTTGAAGAGGAGGTTCTGACAGTCTGTGGAGGCACTTGCCAGATTTACTTCTGAAAATCTCAGTGATTCTTTTTCCCTTCATGATATCAGGTGGAAGGGACTTGGGGAGTTTTGAAATGTGCACAGAACAAACCACTGGAGCTAGGAGCAACCATTTTTTTTTCTCGCTCAATAGTATTTTATTTTTTCCAAGTATACATAGAAATAAATAAGGAGCAATCTTCAGGAACAGAATTATAGGCTTCAGCTCAGTGGAAGGAAGATATGTCAATTGTGACATATCTGGACATGGACTTTATGGGACCGATGCTATATAGGAACTAAATTGTGACCCAAATCCTCCCGAAGAGACCAAGAAGATATAAATCAGTTTATGTCCCTTAGGTTTCAAATATTAGTACTTTGTTTTGTTGATATCATTGAAGTAAATGCTACCTAATAAATGATTGAATGGATCTGGGGAGCTAGTGACTCTTTCCCTAACAATAGGGGGAACATGGCCATTTCCAGCTGATGACAAAGAAAAGAGACATGCCAAATCCCCTGGAGATGATTGAAGTCTAAAAAGAAAATGTATCAGACCTGACCCTGAGAGAGCAGTATCAGAATTAACCATGCACCAGGAGGAAAGTGATATTTTTGAACCTATGGATGATATGTATCTGTTTGAATTATTCTGATTGTGAAGTAATGGTCACTGGTTTTATGTTTTAATAATTTTTTTATTTATATCTTTTGTTTTTATATTGCCAAAATTTCCCCCATGTTCTTTCCCTTTCCCCTCCTACAGAGCCATCCAATATTATAACAGAATTTTTTAAGAGGAAGAAAAAAACCGCAGCAAAACCTATCAATACGTTTTTTGAAAATTTGATAATATACAGTGTACCACAACATAAATCCTCTACCTCTGCTAAGGAGAAGAAGTAAGTATTTTGGGGATCATGTTTTTGTTTTGTAACTTTGCAACATATATTTTAAAAATTGTTTTATAGTTGTCCTATCCATTCATGTTAATGTCGATTCTGCTTATTTCACATTTCTTCTATTCATATAAATCTTTTCATACTTCTCTGTATTCCTCATATTTGTCATTTCTTACAACACAAAAATAGTACATTATATTTATGTTCCACAATTTGTTTAGTCATTCCCCAAACAAAGAACATATACGTTGGTTCTTTTTCAACCACTGAGAATGCTGTTATAAATATTTTGGTGTGTCTGTGGACTTTCTTCTTCTCAGTGATCTCCTTACAGCATATATACAGTAGTGGAAACTTTTGGCTAAAATATATGCACAGGGGCAGCTAGGTGGTACAGTGGATAGAGCACCAGCCCTGAAGTCAGGAGGATCTGGTCTCAGACACTTAACACTTCCTAGCTGTGTGACCCTGGGTAAATCACTTAACCCCGATTGCCTCAGCAAAAAATATATAAATAAATGAAGTATATGTACATTTTATTTGTATAATTCCAAATCCCCCAAAATAGTTATGCTAATCAATTTACAGTTATACCAATAATGCAATATTTTGTTAGTATCTATCTTTCCACATTCCTCACGATATTGACTGTTTACATTTTTTGTCATTTTTGGCAATTGGTAAGGTTTGCAGTAAAACATCAGAGTTGTTTTGATTTGCATGTCTCTTAATATTAGGAATTTGCAGCATTCTTTCATATCATTATTAATAGTTTACAATTCTTTTAAAAACTATTTATTCATAACGTTTAACCATCTACCTATGAGGAAATGACTTTTGGTCTTATATATTTCTGTTAGTTATTTATTTATTTTGGATACTAAACCCTTATCCAAGAAATGCAATATATTTCATTCCCATTCAACTGTTTCCCTTCTAATCCTTATGCATTAATTTTGTTAATGCAGAAGTTTTTCGATTTCATGTAATCAAAATTGCCTATTTTATTTTATTTTTTGTAATTTCCTTTTCCTCTTGTTTGGTTAAATATACATCTCCTATCTACAGCTATGAAAAGCATAGAATCTAAATTTATTATTTTTGGGGGAGGGAGACCTTTAAAATTAATTTAATATTAAGGTCCATTTTAACTTATTATAGAAAATTCTACAAAGCATTAGTCTAAATTCAATTTCTGCCAGACTGCTTTCCAGTTTTCCCAATAGTTTTAAATAGAGTTCTTTCCTAAGCAATTTATGTTTCGAGGCATTATTGAACCTTGTGTTATTGAATTCCATTATTTATAATTTTTCATTTTATAATCTATTCTATGCTCTATTTGTCCATTTTAAACTAATACCAAATGATTTTGAGGAATATTACTTTGTGGTATAATTTGAAGTCTGAAAGTGCTCATCTTTCTTCATTCTTACCTTTTAAAAAAATTTCTCTTGGTATTCTAGAGCTTTTGTTCTTCCAAATGCATTTTGGTTTTTTGTTGTTGTTGTTGTTGTTTTTATCCAATTCTGGAAATTAGGTAATGGTCACTATTGAGAAGTGGTGTGGTATTGATATGCAGTTAGTTTTAGAATCAGAACTTGCATTTTCTAGCTATAAGACCCTCTCAAAATATTTAACTTCTTTGTACCTTACTTACCCCATCTATAAAATGGGGACAAAAAACAGTCATATCTGCCTCATAAGGCGATTGTGAGGAAATTACTTTGTAAACTTTAAAATTATGTATAAGTGTGTGTGTATAAGAGGGAGGGAAAGAGATAGAGAGAAAGAGAGATATGGAGAGTTATTTATGTGTGTGTATTTCTTTGGTGTTGGGAGAAATTAGAAATATACTTAGCTAAGGGATTATGCCATGCTATTATTGGCTTACCACAAGTCTACCGTTACAGTTGGAAGTTTACTGATTAGTTAAGCATAAGCCTGGAATTTAAAGAATGGACTAATGACTTTAGTCCAGACAGTCCAAGCAGGCTAATCAAGATTCATCCTGAGTATATTTTGAAAAGATAGAACAAGGCTTCAAAGGAAGCACTTACCCAGGGAAAACTAGGAGATTAGAGTTACCCTTGAGGGGACTTTAAAATAGAACAGTTTAGGAAGTTTGGGGGCTATTTAATTTGGGACTGTCTAGATATCCTTCAATACTTCTATGACCTTTGATGTTTTCAAACTTTTATGATTTACAGATTACTTAAAAGTGGATATTCTTTGGTATAGATTGTAATCCACCTGTGCCTTTACATTCTGTATGATTCTTGTCCACAGTCTTCAATAAATCCTCAATGGAAGACCTACCCAATTTGCTTGAGGATTTCCTCTGGTCCTCATAATATGTATTAGGGGGGCAGGAGGATATCAGGGCAATGTATTTAGACTATCAATCAATCTTGAACATTGATTAAGTACCTATTATTTACCAGGCACTATGCTGGAATGAAACAATCCGTTTTCACAAGAAACTTATATTCTAACAGAGGAGTCAAGTGTATATACCTAATTAGTTACAGAAAGAGTATAAAGAAAACAAATATGTAGCACTCCACTGGTGACAGGCATGATGAAGGCATTCTCACTCACCACTTTAAAGCAGCTATAAATATCTTGACAGTCATGAGGATTCTCTAAATTGGTATATTCCTTCCCCTCAAACTTATTTTTTCCTGCAGATCTTGAAATGTAAGGGCGTCTTTGGGCTCCAAGGTTGGAGAGATTTTTTTTTTCCCATGAGGTCATGATCTGTAGACAAGTCTATATCTGGGATGCTTGTTTATGTCTTCTTTCTTTTGGAAAAGTATCTGTTCTTCCTGTCCCCCACCCCCAATTCTACTTCCTGGGACCTTAGTAGCTAAATATTGGCTACAACATGAATTTTATTATTTTATTGAATTTTGTAAAATATGTCTTTGATAATTTGATTGATATAGCATTCAAACTGTAATTTAACTTTGCTAGCATACTCATTTTTATTAAATTGACACAGTCCAACCATGAGTATTGAATGTTCCTCCAGCTATTCAAGTTATTCTTTATTTCTTTAGGGAAACACTTTGTAATTGAATCTATAAAAGTTTTTTTGTGTGATTTGGTGTAGAGGACCAGTATTGAATAAGTCCATGTACAGGAAGAGTCTGGTCTAGGTATTAGTTGAGACCTGCTCTCTGTAAGGGCCCGAAGTTCAAAGCATTGGCTCACTCTTTCCCTTAGCAATGAATGAAAGACATGCTCAAGATAAATTTAGTATTATCTTGATGAAGAATGCATGTACCAGGAAGAAGGCATCACAATTATGCTACTTATGATTTTATAAATACATTGTTACTGGCAGTCACAATGACATTGTTATTATATATACATATACACATGCATATATACATATGTATATATACACATATTGTATATATATATACGATATAAACACATTGTTATTGTTAGTACTATTTATGATTGTTATGATAAACACATTGTTATTGCTAGTTAATGTCAAACTGAAATGTTGGGGCAACTAGGTAATTCAATGGATAGAGCACCTGCCCTGAAGTCAGGGGGACCTGAGTTCAAATCTGACCTCAGACACTTAATACTTCCTAGCTGTGTGAACCTGAGCAAGTCACTTAACCCCAAATGCCTCAGCAAAAAACAAAACAAAACAAAACAAAACTGAAATGTTGACATATGGTCTATACGTTAATCCAGGAATGTACATAATGCCATCTGGACATAGCTTGTGTTAATGCAACACTAATTTAAAGAGTATATAAACTTTGGCTCTCAGATTAATGAATCAAAACTGCTCGACAGCTTTCCATCTGGCTTGTGCATATTAAATTCATAACCACACTCTCAATATTCATTGGAGTTGGACTCCAACAAGTTGGTAGATTAACAACCAAATATTTTATGCCTTTTGTAATTATTTTGAATGAAATTTCCCTTTATATTGTAACCTCATATTTTCTCATTGTATAGAAATGCTGTTAATTTTTGTGGGTTTATTTTGTGTGTAATTTTGCTAAAGCTATTAATTTTCTCAATGATTATTTTTGCTGATTTCCTAGGATAATCTAAATAATCCATCATATCACAAGGTAAAAAAAGGGATAGTTTTTATCATCTCTTTACTTTTCTTTACATTTTTAACTTTTTTCTCTTGTTTTATTGCTATTGCTAGCAATTCTGGGACTATATAAAATAATAATAGGGAGAATGAACATCTTTGCTTTGTTGTTGTATTTATTGAGAAAATATATTTTTTTCCTTTTTTTTAGCCATCTAACTCTGTTCCTCTTTCCCTGTCAGTTAAGCATTGAAATAACCCCTCTCTCCTTCTCTCCTCCCCTTCAGTTTTTGTTATTTTTAAATTTTTAATTTTCTACTCTTTCTTCTAAAAATGTTTTTTCTTCCTCCTCTTCATTATTAATATCCACTTTCTGTCTATTCTATACTTTTGTTTTTTCATTCATTGCCCTTAAACATTTTGTTGTTGTTCAGTTATGTCCAACTCTTCTTGACCCTCTTTGGGATTTGGCAAAAATATTGGAGTGATTTTCCATTTCCTTCTCCAGCTTTGAAACAAACAGGGTTTGTGACTTGCCAAGGATCACAGACCTAATAAGTGTCTGAGGCCAGATTTGAACTCATGGAGATGAGTCTTCTTGATGTCAGGCTTAGAGTTCTATCTACTGCACCACATAGCTGTCCACTCTTATATTTATTTACAGTAATTGAGAAATACAATGCTTTCCAAACCTTAAAATGCTATATAAATCATAACTATTAATATTTATTGCCTTTTTAGTCTTTGTATTCCTCATGGAAGTAAAGCTTCTATGATATTTATTTTGAGTTCCACCTTCTAACCTGTTTTTATTGTCTTGTAGACCTTGCCCTTTGGCCCCATTTTTCTGTTGTGCTTCTACTCTTAGAAATACCAACCCCAAGAGGTATAGAGAGGATAGATTTTTGTTCCATGGGGGGAAAATTTCCTGAATTTCTGTTTAATTCATTACTACCCTGTGCCCTTCATATGACTGTGTCCCATCCCTGTTCAATCTCCTTTTTGAGTTGATACCCTTCTACTCTTCTGAATGTCAGTTGCTCTGAGAGCTATGATTCTCCTTTCCTGGAAGCTAGATGAATGATCTTTTTAAGCACCAAATCATGCCTATTATATTTTCATATTGCACTGCTCTAGAATATCTCCTTCCCATGTAAACATACTTCAGCAGGCTCTTTTCCTGCCATTGAAACAAGATAGTTGTTATTCAGTTATTTCTGACTCTTTGTGACCCTATTTGGGATTTTCCTGGCAAGGACATTGGGATGGTTTGTCATTTGCTTCTCCAGATTATAAATGAGGAAACTGAGGTGGGATGTATAAAAAGTTTGAGAAATATAGTTTCTGGATAATTAATCATTTTATTAATCATGCTAGCATATAATTAACAAAAGAGGTTAGTGATCCTCTTGAATACCAAAGACCCCTCACAGAACACACTTAATACTTATATGCCCTCGGAAGAATGATTGTTCCTAAAAGTGGCAATTGGCTTTCATTGGTTAATGAGTAATAAGAGAGAATGAATACTTTAATGAGAAATGGAACTATTCTAATGAGAGGCTGGGGATTGTGACTTTGATCACTCATTTACTTCCAAATCACCTCCAAATTTAGACAATCTAGACAAAAGAGCTACCCCCTGTCTGGGTGGAACACAATGGATCCCAATTCACCTTACATTAGATTCGTTGTAAGGTTTTCTAGTTGGGTGAGATTATAACTTTGCTTGGATAATATAGTCTGGATGAGGCAAACCTTTGGGAAAGGAACCTCTCCAATAATTTGTTATTTGATAATTATTTCTCTCAGTGGCATACAGGGTTAAATGATTTTCCCAGGGTCACACAATTAATAAATGTCTGAGACTGGATTTGAATTCAAGTCTTCCTAACTCCCAGTCTTGCTCTCTATCTGTTATAAAATTCAAACTGCCACCAGCCCTGAAGTCAGGAAGACCTGAGTTCAAATCTGGTCTCAGACACTTAACATTTCCTAGCTGTGTGACCTTGGGCAAGTCACTTAACCCCAATTGCCTCAGCAAAAAAAAAAAAAAAAAAAAAATTCAAACTGCATTTTAGTCCCTTCTTTTACCTTCTCAACCATTCCATTGTAGGTTCACTTCTTATTGAGAAACTATAGGTTTTACTTGCCCTTCACTGTTAACCTTTGATTTGTTATGGGTATCTCACATGTTCTCCTCTCCCTCTTTTATGTGCTTTCTCATTCTGCAGTTTAATCCCCAAAACCTTGATTTAAGTGTAGACAAAGTATTGTGGAGCTTAGCTCATGAAGTTTCAGGCCTGTTTTATTACCCTCACTAATATTTGACTTAAGCTTTCACCACTCTCCTTAGGTGTTTTTAGAAATGTCTTTTAATGATTTCTCAGTTGTTATTTTGTTGTTGATGTCAATCCTTTAGCTTTTTCTTTTTTTCCTCCTGAGGTAATTTATTTCCTTATCTGTGCCTCCTTGGTTGCTATATTTGTTTATCTTCTTTGTACTTCTATTGTCTAGAGTGTTTGAAAAGCAAATCATTTCTTCTCTTTTGGATTTCTTCCTAGGAATATTTTGAATACTTTTTTTTTTTAATCGCTCATCTTTTTTTCATGAATGTCTTAGACTCAAACACCTCCCATTGGGTTGAATCCTTTGATCTTCAGAACGCATAATTCCATTCCCTTTGGCAATTTTGGATGGGTGCAGAAAGGTTTTATATCATTCAAATTTCCTTTCCTTTATATTTGAAGGTCTTTCTCCTAGACACTTGGAGAACTTGTCATAGGAATTGTTCAGTTACATTTGGAAGTTTGTAGTAGTTTCCCTCCTGCCCCATCCCCTCAAGGCAATCCGTGTAGTCTTTTGCTTCTTTGGGGTTAGCTTTTTTTTTTCCCCCATTCAAAAGTTCTGAGCAGTTTTCTTGTATTGTTTCTTACGTTATGGGTGTTCATATACCCAAAGTACTATAAAACATTGCATATCTTTTGACCCAGAAGTCTCACTACTGGGTCTGCATCCCAAAAAAAAATCATAAAAGAAGGAAAGGGACTCACATGTATAGGAGCAGGGAACTGAAAATTGAGTGGATCCCCATCAATTGGGCAATGGTTTAGTAAGTTATGATATGTGAATGTAATGGAATATTATTGTTCTATCATAAATGATAAGGAAGATGATTTCAGGAAAGACTTTCAGGAACTGATTCTGAATGAAGTGAGCAGTAGAACATTGTACACTTAGCAAGATTATGTGATGATTAACTGATGGACTTGGTTCTTCTCAACAATGCAGTGATTCAAGGCAATTCTAATAGACTTGGGATGGAAAATACCATTTCCATTGAGAGATAGAACTATGGCCACTGAATGTGGTAGCATTGTGGTAGCATGTGAAGCATGGTATTTTCACCATTTTGTTTGTTTCTTTCTTTCTCAGGGTTTTTCCCCTTTTGATTTGATTTTTCTTGCCCAACATGACAAATATAGAAATATGTTTGAAAGAATTACATATATTTAACTTATATCAGATTGCTTGCTGTTTTGGGGAGGGGGGAGGTAAAGAAGGGAGGAAGAAAAATTTGGAACAGGAAGTCTTACAAAAATGAATGTTGAAAACGATCTTATGTGTACTTGGAAAAATAAAATACTATTTTGAAAAGGAAAAAGGGAAAATTCTTTCCACCCCTTTTTTTCCTGAGGCAATTGGGGTTAAGTCTCTTGCCCAGGGTCACACAGCTAGGAAGTGTTAAACGTTTAAGGTTAGATTTAAACTCAGGTCCTCCAGACTTTGGGGCTGGTGCTCTATCCACTGCTACCTAACTGTCCTTTCCACCCCCCCTTTTTTTTTTAATTTTAAAATTTTAAAACCAATACAAAATAAAAAAAGAAAAAAAACATTGCTACATGTACAGAATAATGTGAAAAGATTCAAAATATATAAAACAATAAATTTCCATTTCAAGATAGCCTATCTAATAAATACTACATATTGTGTTCAGAACTGTTATCTTTTTTTTTGTTTCGGTATTGGTCTTTTTTGTCCTCTGCTGCACATCTTTTACTCTATTCTTTTTTTCCCCTTCCTCCCTTCTTCCCCTTATAATATTTAAAAGTTGTCTCTAAACATCCTGTCTTCACAACCAGTATGTTTTGCTTGTATCGAGATCACATTTTCTTTGAAAGTTATTACTTTTTGCTTTTGTTGAATATCATCCTTTACTTATACCTATGTGCATTTACTATTCAGTGCTCTATTCTAACTCATTCAGAGTGAAAACATGTTATAATAACTTACTCTAGTTATTTAATCTTACAGATGAGGAAACTGAGTCAAAACTTGTTCTTCTGCTATGTTTTACATGATTGCATATATATAATCTATATCAAATTGTTTACTGCCTCAGGGAGAGGGGAAGGGAAGGAGAGAATTTCAAATTCAGAATTTAAAAAAATGAATGCTAAAAATAACATATAATTGGGGAAATAAAATATCATTTGAAAAAAATGAACAAGCCAACCAACTCTGCTGTTCTGTCTCTATGACAGGATTTTACCAGAAAACTAATTCCTGCTGCAATACTCTCATTATTCAGAATATTCCTCTGTTCAATTAAAAGGGGATTATGTCTCTAGTAAGTTTTAAAATGATTAAGACTCTAGTAAGGGCTTGGACTAGATGGCCTTTGAGGCAGCTCTAAATCTATAATCCTATGAATTCTAATCCTAACCTAGTTGCTACCCAGCACCCACCTCCTGAAATGAGAGGCTCATGAAGCTGGGGCTTTTAGAGAACTCAAACTTTGTCACCTGCTTGAGCAGGCACAGCTGTGAAGGAGGAACTGCCTTTTGTCAAGGCTCAATGGAAACATTCCCAGGAAAGAGGCAAAAAAATCTCTGGGCTGAGTGGGGTCTGATCCAGCTCTACCTGGAATACTAATGCCTCTGGGAGTCTTTCTGATGGTTACTTACTTTGGCAGGGGGTGATGGGGCCCATCAACTTCTGTATTCCCTTGGATCATGAGCTGTGAGGACCAGCTAGTCTGGCTTCTTTGCTGGTGGCACACACACACACACACACACACACACACACACACACACACACACAATTGCAAAGAGCAAGCAGGCCGCCCCCAACTTGTTTCTGCCTTGTGACTATGCTTAATATAGGTCAAATGAAAACAGCATCCAGAAATAGATTTTCCCTGAGAAGCAGCTGCAATTGTGAAAGGCTGCACCAAAAGAGAAGAGGTGTGAGGAACAGGGGATTGCAGGTCTCTCCAGGTATTATGTAACTCTGATATGAAAAAGGAGGACCCAAGGAAAGCTAGTCCACCATTCTTCATCCCATTTGCCCCTCAGCTCACTTTGCTCTCCAACTCTCTTCTCTGTTTCTCCTCTTTTTCCTTCCCATTTCCTTCCCTTCTTCCCAGATCTCCTCCTCATTCTCATGCTTAAAAACCTGCTTTTCTCTCTTCTTTACTCTTCTCTCTTCTCCACTCTGACATGGTGGATTCTCTTTTCACTTTTTCCCCTGGTTTTTTTTCTCCATTTCAGTTAATAGCCTATCTCTCTTGTTTCACTTTTCTTTTCTACCCAGCTTTCTCTTTGCTCCCCAATTCTTCTCTCTCCAAGGAAGTTCTCTCTTCATTCAATCTTGCATCTTTCCTCACCCACTTTCCTCCCATCTGATCTCTTTGTCTTTAATCTTGCTTCTTTTTCCCACTTCTCTATTGTTCCCCTTTTCTCTTCTGGGTTCTCCATCTCTTTCCTTGTACTACAGTTCTCTCTTTTCAATCTAAGTTTTTCTACTCTTTCCTCTTCCACTCTTCTTACTTTTCATCTCTTCTTTTTTCCTTCTCTGATCTTTCTTCCGTAGCCGTTCTTCCTCTCTCCACTCAGATTCTCCTGTCTTTACTGTACTCCTCTTTCTATATCATCTGCTTTTTTTTTTCTCTGCTCATTCCACGTCTTTTTCTTTCCTCCTCAAAAAGTCTTCTTTCTTTCCTTTTGGCTCTCCTCTCCATCCAGTACTCCCTCCCTCCCTCCTTCTCTTTTTCTCTCTCTGTCTGTCTCTGTCTCTGTCTGTCTGTCTGTCTCTGTCTCTCTCTGTCTTTGCCTCTCTCTGTTTCTTTGTCTCTGTCTCTGTCTTCGTCTCTCTCATTGTCTCTTGTCCCCTCTCCTTATTCTCCTTTCTTGCCTTCCTCTCTCGCTCTTTTAAATTTTTCTCCCGAGGCCTCCTCTTATTTTTCCTTTTCTCAGATTAGTTATTCCCTACCAAATTCTCCTTTCCATCTCAACTGTGCTGGTCTGTCTTATTGTACCACCAGCGATCCTGATCTCTCTACATTTCACCTCAAATTTTTCTCTCCCATACTTTTGATCTCTTTCTTCTCTAGCTATCCTCTCCTTTCTTCTCTCTCTCTTCTCTTTTCTGTAATTCTCTTTCTCTTTCTTCCTAAGCTCTCTTCTTTTCTTTCTTCCCTGTCTCCTTGACAGGGAGTCAGGAGGACCTAAGTTCAAATATGACCGCAGATACATATTAGCTGTGTGATCCTTAATCTCTGTACACCTCAGTTTCTTCAACTGTAAAATGGGGAAAATAATGGCACCTACAACCCCCTGGATTGCTGTAATGATCAAGTAAGTTAATATTTGTAAAGCATTTAGCACAGTACCTGGCACTTAGTAGGTGCTATAGAAATTTGCATTCCTTTCCTTTGCAGCCTCTCCTTTTCTCTCTTACCCATTTCTTCCTCTTTCCATTTCAATCTTCATTCTCATTCCCCGGCTCTCTTCTCTCTCCTCATTTATTCTCTTCAACCCACCTCTGCTCCTCTCTTCCTTTGTTGACTTCATCTCTAATGTCTTCTACTTTTTGTCTTCTACCAAAAGTTACTTTTCTCTTCTCTCTATCCTATCTCACCTTTTCCCTCTCTCTTCTTATTCTTTTTTGATGGGAGGGAGGAGAGATTTTGTTTGTATCCCTTGCACTTGGCACCAGTGCCAGGTACATAGTAGGTGTTTAATAAATACTTCTTGACTTGACTTGACAATTTTCCTCCTCTTTCTGAAGTCAGATCCTTTCCACTCATTTTTCACTCACCCTTTTGGGTTTTTTCCCTATCCACTCAGTCTCACCTTTTCCCCTAGCAACCCCCTAGATTCCTCCTATCTATCTTTGTTCTTTGTTCTTCTCTTCTCTTCCCCCCACTTCTCTCTTACCTCCCATCCTCAACTTTTTAGCTCTTCTCTGCTATCCCCTCCTCAATTCATATTTCTCCAAAAGTCTTTTTCTTTTCCCCTACAAAGGTTCTCTCCCTCCCACAAATCTTTTTCTTTCCAATCTCCTTTCCTTTCTCTCCTTGCTATTTTCTTCTTTTTCTCCCAGACTATTCACTTTCTTCCCCTAACTTCTCTCTCTCTCTCTCTCTCTCTCTCTCTCTCTCTCTCTCTCTCTCT